>JASDQU010209665.1:27958-40374 GCA_032191745.1 Picea mariana
GTTTCAGCTTTTAAAACTGACTACAATAATTACATCTGATAGTTTTGGTATGGGAACCGATTACAATGATTAATCAAAAAATGTTTCATGAACCAACTGTCGATTCCTCTAACTCTTCATCTTCTGCCTTTTCCATTTTTCCTGTTTTGGTCATCTGTCTGATCTGCCATTCTAGTGACACCTGAGCATTATCTGATGGTTCCTGGAAAACTAAACTTTTTTTTACCCAGTCGCACTATCTCCTTCCACTGCAAGTCGACCAAAAAAATATTCTCATACCTGATAGTAACTGACCTTATTGGTGCTTCACGCCTTCTGAATTATGTTCTTCTATTCCAACTGGAGGTTTTATGTTCCTTTTTTTCTTCAACTCCCTGTTGATTGTTCTCATACCCGTTGTTAGCACAATATTGGTTTATGCCTCAGCGTTGCATAAATCCTTCATTATTCATTTTGGCAAATGAATACAATTGTTATGGGATATTTTATTTATTTTTGGGAAAATTGAAATTATATTGGGTTATGCCCAATCTCCAAATTCAAGCATCAAAAGAACTCATAGATTGGCACTACCCAATAGCACGTAGACACACAGGTGAGCGCTTCCTAAATTCTAGTAGAAAATGAATTGTGCAGAGTTATTTTACCAGTTTTGAGTTACTAACTTAAAACTTAGATTGTGAACAATTGAGAAGGTATTTTTTGAAACTGGAGGAGGTTTGTGTTCATAAAATTCTAAATAACAAAAACCTCTCTCAGTTGTTTAAAATGTGTTATGGTTTGACATATATTAGACATAGAAGTGGAGCTACTGAATCTGCATAGCGGCGCTACCTAATTTCCTGTAGCGGTCACGGTTTTGGTATTCTCCTTGTTGGAAGGTTGCCACCTATCAAGGAGGATTCAAATGGATTCTTCAGAATCATTTATATGTCAAGGGACACCTATAGCTAAGATTTATCTCCATAAAAGGCCTCATGCATGAGGTGGAAACAATTTATTAATGACTTCCAACAAATTCCTGAAAATTAGCAGTTTGTTGGATTTTTGTCTCTTTGATTGTTGCCACCTATATCCAAGGCTTAGAATCCAATGGAGGAGATGGGATTCGACCTCCTAAGGTTATTTGGATGCTATTTTATATTTAAGGAAGGATATATCTATTGGAGTGGGGGATTCATGAGCCAAGAGAGGCTAGAGAGAGTAGGAGTAGGAAGTTTTTCTATGTATGTTCATTTGTAATCCTGTGGGCATTTTATGATTGTAAGCATTACTCCTATTGGAGACTCATGAGAGATGTGATTTCAGATTGTAACTCATCTGTTTATATTTCTTCTTATTTGAATATATTTCATATTTGAGGATCAAAGGTTGTCAATGATTTATGGATCCCTAAGCAGCAGAGGATCTGTTGTATTTTTCCCATCAGCCATTGTTTATATTCAAGTATTTGTCGATTCATTAAATTGAGAGGATATATGTTTAGTGAACATTCTACCCTATGTTTTCCTTCTTCGTTCTTCCAATTATCAGCATATAATCTTGTTTTCTATTGAGCAGCTTTTGCGCCTTCGATGAGTAGGATGTTTGTGACTCCATTGCCCATTGGTGTAACCTACTAATCTACAGTTTGCATCCCTCTCTCTTTCTCTATCCATCTTGTTGATCCACCTATTCAAAACCAAAATTATCATTTACATTCTGATGGGTACTAAGCTTACACTTTAGCAATCAAAGTGTGACTTTCAGTGCTAACATTTTTGGCATCATTGTTGGGGATGGATTTGAGCTGATTAAAGAGCTCCCTGAGAAGAACGACACTGCACAACTCCAGCTTTAGATGGTGACTAAAGTTGGACACTTCAAGAATGCACCTTCACCATGGTGACTCCATTGTGGTGACTCCTCTAGGGATGAGACAAATTAGATGGCAATGAATTTTATCCTGGCCAAGAGGTTTTCCCCACTCAATTTTTCAGCCATAGATGGTTATCCACATCCTGTGCCTCAAATTGGTGAATTTCAAGATCTGTTTCCTAGATTTTATGAAGGTGAGGATGACAACCCTTTTGAGCATGTTCATGAATTTCATGCTTTGATGCAGCAGCTTGACATCCATCATGAATATATATTGATGAAAATGTTCATGTATTCATTGGAAGGTGATGCGAGGCAATGGTATAGAACACTCCCTGCTTATAGTATTTCCTCTTTGAAGGACTTTCATGGTGTTTTTTATTCTCATTGCAAGATAATTTATCCATCTGAAAGACTTTTTGAGAATTGTTGTGAGGGGTATGCATCATATATTCAGGATTCAGCAAGTGATTCCTCTAGAAGTGATGATGAAGGGGATGATTATAGAGAGCAAGACTTAGATGATGAGTTTCATAATTATTTTCCTAAATTTGAAGAACAAATGCATCATTCATGTCAAAATCTAGGTCCCCAAGAGAAATATGAATATGGACAATCCATCATTTCCCTTTCTCCTCCTTTTCTTGGTTCTTTAAGTCAAGAGGTCATCTTAGGTTCAGATTTATTTCATCATGAGAATAGTGTTACATCTTGTCATGAATGAATTCATAGCTTACCAGTTGTTGTTGTAATCCCTCCTATTGTTAATGAACCAGTGTGCCATGATTTTCCAAGTTTTGATGACTGTGATGATGTTTTCACTGAACAACCAGTTGTCCCAGCTATTGTACTAATCCCCTCAGCCATTAATAGTCAAATGGTCATTGATTCACCTTTGTATGATGATTATGAAGATGATTTCATGAATAGTCTATTGAATACCTTATATCAGAGAAGTACCCTTCACATCAAAGCAGCAATAGCTTGTTTCAACCCTCATGTCATATTTGTGTTGCTAAAAAGGAAGAAAAAGATGATAATCTGATTTTAGAGGGTGAAAAACTAAGAAATTGGGACCATAAGCCAAGCTGTGATGAATATCCCTCACAATCAGAATATAAGATAGAAGAATATGGTTTCCCAAGCACTTTTAATTGTGATGAACTGCCCTATCAACCCCCTATTCCTCTTGAAGACACAAGCTCGATTTCATCAAGCAGTCAAGATCAAATGCCATGTGATCAGATGAGAAAGGTTGAAATTAAAGAAAGAAAAGCATCACTAAGCCTTTTTCCTATTACAGCTCATGACCAGGAGTGGACCAAGGCCATATGCATTGAGGATGAATCAGAAAATCACCAAGCCATACAACAACCAAGAACAGTGGAGGAAAGACCTAATGCAATACTTTTCCTTTTTACACAAAGCAATGTCGTAGGGGCAAGTATTGATGATGTTTTTCAGGATCCATTTGTAGCCTGTTTGCAAGAAGAAAGTGGGCCTAGGCTCGCTGATTTCTTCAATGGAAAGTGTATTTCCAAACATTTCTTTGACGTGCCTTCAAGTAAGAATTATCTCTGGTGCTTAAGGAAGCACATTTCAAAGATTCAAACAGTTGAAAAAAATGATGAAATGGATTTATTGGTTGTTTCATGTAACTTGAATGCTTCATTTTCCAAATAATTAGAGTAGGTGTGTGCAATAATGTTGTTGAACAAGAATCATTTTCATCATTTTTGTCAGTTTCAGTTTTCATTTTCATTTGGTTTCAATTGAAGTTCACATATCAAAGCAGATTGCAGAGATTAAAGGTTGGGAGCAGCCCTAGGATAAGGCACTGAAATTATAAGAGTTATTAGAGCCTCACAGGGAGGACTCTATCCCCCATGGAGCCTATGTTAGCACAAGATTGTTTTATGCCTCAATGTTGCATAAATCCTTCATTATTCATTTTGGCAAATGAATACAATTGTTATGGGATATTTTATTTATTTTGGGGAAAATTGAAATTATATTGGGTGATGCCCAATATCCAAGTTCAAGAATAAAAATCACTCACAGATTTGCGCTACCCAATCGCACGCAGACACACAGGTGGGCGCTACCTAAATTCTGGCAGAAAATGAATTGTGCGGAGTTATTTTACCAGTTTTGAATCACTAACTTAAAACTTAGATTGTGAACAATTGAGAAGGTATTTTTCAAAAATGGAAGAGGTTTTTGTTCATAAAATTCCAAATAACAAAAACCTCTCTCAGTTTTTCAAAATGTGTTATGTTTTTATAGATATTATACATATAAGTGGTGCTACCGAATCTGCACAACAACACTACCTAATTTCTTGTAGCAGTCACGGTTTTGGTATTCGCCTTGTTGGGAGGTTGCCATCTGTCAAGAAGGATTTGAATGGCTTCTCAAGGATCAGTTAGATGTCAAGGGACACCTGCACCTAATATTTATCTCCATCAAAGGCCTCATGTATGAGGTGGAAACAATTTATTAATGACTTCCAACAAATTCCTAAAAATTAGCAGTTTGTTGGATTTTTGTCTCTTTGATTGTTGCCACCTATCTCCAAGGCTTAGAATCCAATGGAGGAGATGGGATTTGACCTCGTAATTTTATTTGGATTCTATTTTCTATTTAAGGAAGGATAACTCTATTGGAGAGGGGGATTCATGAGCCAAGAGAGGCTAGAGAGAGTAGGAGTAGGCAATTTTTCTATGTATGTTCATTTGTAAGCCTGTGGGCATTTTATGATTGTAAGCATTACTGCTATTGGAGACTCATGAGAGCTATTATTTCAGATTGTAACTCTTCTATTTATATTTCTTCGTATTTGAATATATTTCATATTTGAGGATCAAAGGTTGCCAATGATTTATGGATCCCTAAGCAGCAAAGGATCTGTTGTATTTTGCCCACCAATCATTGTTTATATTCAAGTATATTTTGATTCATTAAATTGAGAGGATATTTGTTTAGTGAACATTCTATCTTATGTTTTCCTTCTTCATTCTTCCACTTATCAGCATATAATCTTGTTTTTTTTTAGCAACTTTTGTCCCTTCGATGAGTAGGATGTTAGTGACTCCATTGCCCATTGGTGTAGCCTACTAATCTTCAGTTTGCAGCCCTCTCTTTTTATTTATCCATCTTGTTGGTCCACCTATTCAAAACCAAAATTATCTTTTACATTCTGATGGGTGTTGAGCTTACACTTTAGCGGTCAAAGTGTGACTTTTAGTGCTAACACCCGGTAGAAAAGGACCTTCTTGATGTCTCACCCCTTCTGAATTTTGATATTTTGTCATGTTCATGTTGTTGTTAAATCTCTTCTTGATTGTTGATTCCACTTCTCAACAAATTTGC
Source organism: Picea mariana (assembly GCA_032191745.1). Taxonomy (NCBI): domain Eukaryota; kingdom Viridiplantae; phylum Streptophyta; class Pinopsida; order Pinales; family Pinaceae; genus Picea; species Picea mariana. The sequence goes on from JASDQU010209665.1 coordinate 33,188, forward strand.
ATAGCTTCTAGAATTTCCTTCATCTTCCTTACTTGATTTATCTATGTTTTTCATCTTCAAAATGCTATTGTATCCAAGTCCCATCTTATCGTTCGGTGATCTCTAATTGCTAGAAATTTCATCCATCTTTTCAGTACTTTTTTCAAAATTCTTCAATTTTTTTGTTGTCAACATCAACTTTTTTCCTGTGTGATCCAATTCTTATTTTAATTTCTCATAATCTTCTAACTTATCCTTCAAGTTGTTAATTTTCTTTTGAATCTCATGATTTTATCTTCACAATTTGACAATTATTTTTTCAACTCTATATTTTTGTTTGTGAGCTTTCTATTTCTTGTTCAACATGATTCAATTTCTCAAGATTCTCATCATCTTCATGTTCACTTTCTATAATGTCTTTTCCTCCCCAGAAAGACTCCAATCTTTCTCCTTCATCAAACTCTTCTTCATAATTGATTTCTTCTATTTCAAATTGTTTGTGATCATCATTTTGAATTTCTTGAGTTATGAAGATAACTTCTCTTACACCTTCTCCATCACTTTCATCTGAAGAATCGTCGTCCTCCTTGGAGTAGAGGCTCTTTTTCTTGTGGAATATTTTATTTTCTTCAAAGGGACATTTCTTAGCATAGTGTCTTATTCTACCACAATTGAAGCATTTAAAAGATAACTTGCCCTTGTATTTTCCGGTTCCCCTCTTGAAATTTCTTACAAAATGTGCTTCTTCTTCATCTGAATCATAGCCTGATCTTTCTTCTTACTTGTGTCCCTTGTCCTTTGTTTTCTTCATAGATTTAAAAGACATTTCTTTGTTTGACTATTCATTTTATGTACATTTTCTCATGTCATATTCTATGAGGGATCCATGTAATTCATCCATTGTCATTTTGATCAAGTCCCTACTTTATTCAATGGCTGAGACCTTGGAATCATAACTTGCAGGAAGTGATCTCAAACAAGAATTCATTAATTTCATTTCCTAATCCTCTGATAACATTGAAAACTTCATCAACTTTGAGTAGATAGGTTGCAATATCTTCCTTTTCATCCATTTTCATATTTTCAAACCATGCTCTATGTCATTGAAGTTTCACCTGCTTGACTTTAAGGTCGCCTTCATAAATATTTTTAAGTTTTTCCCATACCTCTTTGGTTGTGTTGCATCTCATCACCTTGATAGTAATAATTGGTGTCAATCTTCCTAGGATAACATGCCTGGCCTTTACATTGCAACTCATTAATTTATTCTCATCTAGATTGGTGGGAGTAGTTTTTGGAACTTTATAGACATTGAAAACTAAGAGCCAAATATCCACTCCTAAAGATGTCAACTAAGTTTGTTTTTTGTTGCTCCAGTATGCATAATTATTTCCATCAAATGGTGGAATCCCATTTGGAATGTGGCCTTGGCCTTCCATTTTTGTTCACGATCTTCCTTCTAATGGCTAAATTGTGTTGACGGTAACCTTCTCTGATACCAATTGTTGATACTGAGAGGGGGGGTGAATGAGTATCAAGTACAATTTATCACGTTTTACAACTTTACTTTTCAATCAAATAATATATCCAATGAAGAGAAGAATAAGAGATACACAATTCACAATAGATATAAGTTGAAATCCATTTAATTTTTTCTTATATAATAAAATATTTCATTCAAAGGAAGCTACAACTTCCAAGTTCTCCTTCTCCAACTAGAAGGAGGATCCAACCCCCTAATTTACAGGCTCCAACCTGAAGGAAGCTCCAACTCCCTATATTCTTTGACACCAATCAGAAGGAGGCTACAACCCCCTTTCCTTTCCCCTTCCTTCCACCCTTAGGTATATATACATAAAATAATCATTTTTTCATAGTCACCATCAAAATAGAAATCCAACGATCACATAAACCTAATCAAGATGCCACGAGATGTTGTTGTTGCAAGTCTGATCGAAATTTCTGCAAACTTTGATCATTGAGATACTCGCATGACATATACTGGGAAATTGGAAGAGGCCTCACGTGATGTAGATAGGTCTACCCATGAGGGCCTCGTGAGACTCTCCTTGCTCAACCAGTGAGGAACTTCTAAATTAGGGCCTTTCAAAAAAACATCCTCGCACTCATAACTCTGATCTTCCTCCACCTGTAGCTTCTATTTCTCCTGCTCCTTCACTATTGAACTTGTGCTTAGAGATAATTAGATTGGATGATTCAAAGGAGAGGGTCTTCCATATGTATTTATACCCTTCCATTCAGTTCCTTTTTTGGATGATTCAAAGGAGAGGGTCTTCCATATGTATTTATACCCTTCCATTCAATTCCTTTTCTTACTTTAGAGCCAACTCATCACTTATTATTTTGCAACACTTTTTCTTTAATTGAATTTAGGGCCGACCTATAATTTCTTGTTTTCAATTCACATTGTTATCTTCAAGAAGGCATATCTCCTCAACTATGAGGAGCCACATGGCATGCCACCTATATTTGGAAACAAATTGATGAGGGTTATAAATCCATGGAGATTATACATTCATTTGCAATGTCCTTCATGATCCTTTTTTTCAACCAATTTTTGAGGATTTTTAACTTCTTCTAGGGTTGACATCAATGACAACCAATTTTCCAACAATTATGGTGACACATATTTTCTTGAGCACAAACGTAAGGATAATACACTTTTATGGACACTTTTGAATACATTTTAGAATATGGTGGTGATGGTCTCCCTAAAGAATCTCCACCTCAACTAGATTATGACATTTCACCTTTTGATCAACACATTGTGGAACCTCGAATATCCCTCCATTCCTTGACTAGAATTTCACATTGGAGTACATGCACAACATTTCACTTTTCAAGGGACATTCATTTTTAGCCATTCCTAAAATTCAAGGGGTTTCTTATTTTTAGTAGCACCATTTATAGCATGTCTAAATATATGGCATTGACTAGGAAACTAATGTGCATTGGATGTGGATAACGTAGCCCCATAGGAAGTGCACATTTTTTTTATTATTAATGGAGTAAAACTTATCATTTACCACGTAGTGACTCATGGTAACTTATCATTTACCACTTAGTGACTTGTGGTATTAACCCATGGTATTTATTAGTTAAGAATTGACTAAATCTAACTAGTGCATGCACAAAGAACCCCAACCTTATGCTCATTTTTCTCCGAAGATTCCATATATTTTACTCATGTAAAGCATTAATAAACAAGTGAAATATGAAATGGTTCTTAGCCTAATCTTAGGAAGAATTTTCTTTTTGAGTGTTATTTCATTCTTTCTTCTCTCTTTTCTTACAATTTTACTAGTGTAGTTTTTTCTCGCAACTAGATCTTGTCATGTGCTTAAAATCCTACATGGTATCAGAGTACTAGAATGGATTGTGAAGAAAAATAACATTCTATTGCAGGATTTTAAAATATTGAATAGCCCAAAGAGAACAAAACAACCATCTACATCATTGATTTTTACCCCATTCAATTACCTTGAATGGAAACCCAAGATCATACATCTACTAAGGAGTAAGGGGATTTACAAGGTCACTATGGGGATAGAAGTTGATCACAATTCAATAGTAAAAAAGGAAAATTACTTCAATATAATGGATGAGGCCTATGGGATTCTATGCTTGTCCATCTCTCCATACTTTCTCTTTCACTTTGAAGCTTGTTCAACTCCCAATGAAGTATGGACTAAGTTGGATGAATTATTTGGAAAACATGATGAATTGAGATGACATCTATTGGAGAACAAGATCATATCTTTGAGCCCAAGTAACTTTGATACCCTATAGGACTACTTTTCCAAGTTCAATACTTTGATTCAATAGGATAAATCTTGTGGCATTGATAGGAAGGAAGAGAATTTTATCCTCTCAATTATTTCAAAGCCAGGGCCAGACATCCACACTAAACCTAGTAGGAAAGAGAATGAATATTTAAACAGGAAAATACATGACAAACACGATACACATGGATTTTACCTTGGAAACCCAAACATGAAAACCAACATTCCTTGAACATCTTGCTTCTTGTTGTCTTATTCATTCAGAATAAAGAGTTACATGACTAACCTTGGTTTACACCTAAGACACAATTTCCATCATACTCTCTTTATTAGTTTTGGTTATTCATTTAACAAATCTTTAATCAAGAATATTTGTGGATATTTTTGCAAGTTGTGAAAGTTTCAATCATTTAATTCATATTGATCTTCAATAGAGGCTATATCCTCCATTGGGGAAAGATCCTATGAATTCATCAGTTTTCAAAAGCTACAAATAAATTAGGAGAAGGAGACTATTAATGTGGAACTAAATCTCAACATAAGGATATGTCATTGTAATAGTAAGACTTTTTATTTTTATAAACAAGGAATAGATAATAGTCACAAGTCAAAAATGACCCATAAAACATAACATCAAACCTCTTGATGATGTTAGTATTAAAGTGAGGAAGGTTTCTATTACATAATTTTCGAGACTTGTGCACCAAATTCAACTTCGATATTAACAAGGATTTTGGTGTAGACAATGCCTTATAAAGTGCATCTTATAGATATAGAATTATTCACCACACACCTAAAAAGGAATTGCAAAATTCTCTATACATAAAATCTCTTTCGATATCTAAGGCCTCTTGAATATTCTTTCATGATGTGATTGTGTCACCTTGTTGGCACATTTTGAGACTTGGGTCTATAGAGGGGTACAACAAAGCTTAGATGTAGTTTATCATGTTGGTATTTTCAACTTTCCAAAGGAATAAGGTCTCACATGAGGCATGTTTGATGTTTCCTTCAAATGAAATGAAAAGAATAAGGAAATATAGCATATGCAGAGTTCTTTAAGCAATTCAATATTTTGGATTACATCAAAAACAAAAGTGGACCAACTCATCACAACAATGCATAACTAAAAAGATGCATCATCCATGTAACAAACAACAACAAAAATATTGGCAGAACCTCTAGAAATACTCATTGTATTAACAACATTATAGTGATTACAATATCCAAAAATATATAACATCCCCCATAGTTGCATCCAACAAATGAAGAAATCTTGAAACATGGGCACAACATAATTGTTAGAAATGTAATGTTAGGGTTACCAATGTGAAGGAATATGAACCCTCACTATATGTGAACTGTCATTAGGAGTCCAAGGGTCCTTAGAAGATGAATCCAAAGGTAAAACCCAATGTATATATACTGGTATCATATTGATTAATAAATTTGCAATCTACTCTTATCTTTATCTTCGTTCTAAAAGTGGTATCAGAGCCAACAACTCCATAATTATTTCATGGTGTTTCTTTTCCCAATATGATCAGACCCTCTCCCATCCTTGCCTTTGCATTATGATTCTCTGGTTGATTTTCCATATTCTTTGATCAATTCTCTCTGAGTAAAATCACCTTGTGGGTTAGATTCCCTGACTAATCCATTGACCTTTAGCAGGCTGCATACATTCAAACATTGGTAACCTGGTAGCCCATCACCAACTAATTCTCAAGTTGCACAAGTTGCATTAAAGTCACTAGACTTATTCACTAAATCCTCATGCGAACTCTCCCCACTCTTGGTAAAACTCATGACCTCGCACTTGTATCATATCAAAACCCTAATTCTCTCATTTTTCGGTCAACTCATCAACTCAACCTTATCATCAACACAAAACCCTAACTATGAATCAACAACCTTGAAATCAAGTCACAACCTGTCCATTATTTTCCCATTCATTGTCCTTATGTGACCACTCTTCTCGCCCAGGAATTGAGAGTCTTGAAGACATTGAAAGACGAATATTGAAGAAGAGGATCATTAACATCAAAATCATTTGGAACAACGATGCCAATATAGGGAGGTTATAAGTCTTGGATCAACTCGCGACCTATACATTAGCTTTCTAGTTTGTAACTTTCCTTGTTAAACCCTAGCATATGGGTAATTGTAGCATAGACTATGTACCATTATATTTCAAACCAAGAGTAAGTCGGCTGCAAGCTTGATTCTTTCGCTTCCATAGTATACTTGAAAATAGTTGTCTTGTAAGTTTATTTGTGTTCCGTAAACAAGTGCATTTTTGGTAGAAGCTAACACCTTCCATTTTTGAGTATGCATAGTTGAGTTTTCTTAAATCTATAGAGATATATCGTTACACACATAAAATTGTAGTCAGAGAGTCATACACATAGGAAATGCAAGTGTTACTTAAGCACACATCTCTTGGCCACCCTTGTAACCCCTATTGGTACACCTTTGAGTGGTAGAACATCAGAAAACACCTGTATACGGATCAACCTAGATCTCCTGAAGCCTTCCATAGATAAATTGATCAGTCACCTGATTTCTATAGTTCCACTGAGAACAACACTCAGGATGATACTCTCTAGTACTTGGGTAGTTAGGTAGTACGGCTAATGGCATGGTCTAGCCTCCTTAGTTGGTGCCTTGAGATATTGGGCCAATTACTATTATTGGACCCCTCACGTATATCAGAAATCTATAGAACAGGGAAAACCCTTGTCTGTAGACACCCTGCATACCCTAACCCTTGGGATGAAAAAAAAATGGAACATACAAGATATATTGTTGCGCCACTATGCCTCCTGCATTCGGGTTGCGAAATTACTACACATTTCTTCCTGTTAAGAATTTGGGCATTTCAACACTGCAGTATTCTTCAGACTTCAATACAACTCCGCAGGAGTAAAAAAAATGAGTATAGTAGTCCCACCAGCACATTTCTTTGGGACCTATCCCACTGGGTTCCTCTCTTCACCCCGATTCTAGTGATACCTATCATTTTTACCACAATTGTTTTTGTGGACCCGACCCTTCTCTGGCACCCTTATTTGGCCCTTATCCCATTGGATTCCCCTTTTCTCCATTATCGCAGTGGTACCTATCATTTGACACCCTTATTCTCTATGGTCCCACCCACTCCTCCAAACCCCTTTTGTATCTCCTATACCATTTTCTTGCTCATTTTTCCAAATGGATACCACGCAAAACCAAGAAATCAATACCTTGATTTCTCACACCCACCAAAACCAAGAATACATCAATAATATCAATTTCAACCTTATCTCAATCAATTTATCTATTGATATCCTCAAGGAACAATGTTCCCACATCAAATACCTCAAAGAACACTTCATGGGCCATTCCCAAAACCATTCCTCTTTT
>JASDQU010209666.1:12446-36110 GCA_032191745.1 Picea mariana
CCTAGCTTGTAATTAATCATAAAATAGGATTACCATGCTAAGGCATGTGGACGATGTAAATGTATTATTGTTAAATTTCCCATAACTGATTGTTGGGGGGTGAAGCCTTGAAGTACGAGCCATTATATCTCTAGAGGAAAGAATCATTTAATGAAGGAAAGGACTGGTGGTTGAATAATCAACCACCCCCATGAATGGAAACATGGGTTGTCAGCCCAAAGTACCACAGAGACCTGCAAACTCGAGCTTCCTTCTGACATAAGGAATAGGATAGGTCGGAAACCTTCCTAAGGAAGGAAGGTAAGATACATATAGGAAAATGGAAAAGAAAAGGAGAGATCATGGGAGGGGAGCTCTCTAGCTGAGAATGAACAAAGGGTCGTGAGCTTGATGCTGAGGAAGCATCTGATAAACCTCGCAAGGATACTGTGAAAGAGAGAAGGTCTCTAAGAGATGGCATAGTTCCCTAGTGATATCATGGCTTGGAATGGGGGTGGCTAGAGTGCTAAGAATGAATGCCTCTGAGCCTATGGTTGGGTGGAAAGGCACACACCCACAGTCAGTTAGTTGGCTGTAACTTGTATTAGATAAGTATCTTCCTACCATGTGTAATTGAGTTGTAACTGTGTAATGAAATTGGATATACTGTGACTGTTTTCAGGGATGTGCATGATTGATTAATGGTTATATTGTATCCCTTTTATTTCTGCTTGATTGTGTAATTAGGCAAGTAAGAAATTGTATGGTTCATACATGACTTGTACTCCTAAATGCTTGAGCCCTGTGGTGGTTTAAGCTAGAGCCACGAATTGTGAGTTCGTCGACCTTGGCCACAGTTTTAACGGGTGCACGTCGACACTCCCAATTGCCTTGAGTCTCTGTGAGGATGAAGTCTATGAACATCAGGAGAGATAATGCAGGTATGCACAGAGTCTCTATGAGGTGGGCATAGGTCGAGAACCTCTTAATTTCTAGACTTGATGAAGGAGCACTAGATAAGTCCCGAAATGCTTGAAAGTGGTCCCTAGGTCATAGATGGAGGTCACATCAGTGGAGAATAAGGGAAGGATCTAGCACTTTCTAGGCTCTAGTTTAGAATTCAGGAAGTCGAGAGAGTCGGGCGACCCACAAAAGAATATCTGAAGATGCGAAGTCGCGAAACACCTTTTTGGTTAGGCCTATGGTCACAGCCTGAGGTCATATGAAGGAAAGGGCTAGCTTGGAAATCTAGTGCTTGCTAGTCAAATCCTTCAAAGGGGCAAGGAAAGAGCTCAGGGGTTTGGAAGAACCTGCAATATTGAAGAAAGGGGAACCTAGAGAGAGTTAAGGAAAGTGAAATTATGATACCCCACCCTTTAAAAGAGCACTTAGGGGTCAGGTGTGTTACAAATTGGTATCAGAGCATGGTTACAACACTTGGCCTACTTGTTCTCATGCATGAGTCGAATAAAGAGGTATTATTATCTACATTTACTCCTTGAGGAGAAGGACTGCATATTGAACCTATGATTTTGGGAATTCTTGTTGAATTTTAGCAGAATAATTTCTTTAACCCTTTGTCAAAGTGATAACTACTCTTACCAGAGTAGGGATATGCTAATTAACATTAACAATAAGAATTGAATGTGGATAGATGAAGGTGGCAGGGTTATGTCAAGGGTAGTTGAATCCCAAAGGATGGATGACATGGTGTTCGTAACACTACCTCTAAGCATGGGCAGTTGGAACCTCAGACACTGATGATGGCTGATTATATAATGGTTAATACCTGTGTGGATTTAAAGGAATCTGATATGATCAGGTAGGATCCTTGGTAGTATAATTACTGCTTTATATTAAACTTAGAGTATATAACTCCTCGTGACCAAGGGAAAGTTGAGATGGGTAAGTCCTATAGAAGTTGATGCAATAAGTTTTTCTTGCTAGTTGTTATCATATAAAAAGGGAACATAGTTATGACTATGTGCACTTCAACATCCATGTGGATGTCGTGCGAATGACTACAGGCTCTCAACTGAGAGTGAAACTCAGTGTTAAGTGTTCCTATGAGGATTATCATAAGGATGAATTGGAAGATCCTTGGGAGAAGGATCTAGAAGTCTGATGTGTCCATGTGTGTGAATGACATGGAAAAAGGTGCAAGAAATGAGCTTGCATGATGAATGTTTGGGCTATGTGTGTATATGCTTGAGTGCATGGATTTAATGTATTGTGAAGCTTCTTGATATGAAGCCTGATTTTAATACCAGTTAGGTATGAATGATATTAAATATACAAGTGATGCACATGTATGCTGTAAGAGTATAGGTATACTAAAGGCACGAGGTGACTACCTAGATGAGTGAAATGTGTGGCAAGCATTGCTCTTGCCAAGATTGAATGAATACCATGGATGCATGGTTGACTCCATTCTAAAGAGTCATGAAAGTTCTGTTTTGAATGATATCTTGAGGGGAATGTAATTCACTTCCTCAGGAAATACTAATATAAATAAATGAAAGAGTAAATGAGAAAAGATTCTATGTTGTCATGATAAGAGGCAAATGATTATGCCTTGGAGGATCACATGAGAAGGATTGTGAACAATCCTAAGTTGACTAATATTAAAAGTAAATATGTATGTGGGCAGTGAAACATACCTATGACATCTAGATATAGGCTTAGGATTATGAATATGGCTAAGTACATCATGGATGTAAGTTAACAAAAACTAGAATATGTGTGGATACATAATCTAGAGTGCATGACAAAAATGCATGTCTATGTTCCTTAAAGAATTCTTATTAACAAGTTGAAGCTAATTCAAGGTTGAGGCCATCACAGATAGTGATGGATATGCAATGAGGAAGTTGCATGCTGAAGAAGTTCCCTATGAGGAAACTGTGTAAGGACTCTGTCAGAAGAACATAGTCACAACCCTAATAATTGTAGAAGGTTGGGCAGTGGGTTGCAAAGATTGTCTGTATAAGAATCCTGGATTACATTTTAGAATAAAACGTGTAAGAGGAAGACTAACAACTGAATGTTAACCACTCTTAGAACCGAATGATAATGTGCAGGATGCATAGTTTCATGACCCACTATGAACAAAAGGATTGCTATTAAAGCATGATGCTATATCCAAAAAGGTTAGAGTGAGGACTAACCAAGGCTACTCAAGGAAAAGAGCAGGGAGATCCCAACCTAGAATAAATTTCAAAATCCAAGAAGAGGAAAAAAGGAGGAACACTTGTCCACCCTAATAACTTTGAATTGCTTACAGAGTTGTAGGTCTTAAATGAGAAACTGTGAGAACAAGTACAACTGGGAAAAGAGAAGGGATAAATGAATATGTTTGATCAAATAGGCTTGGTTGAAGCCACATCAAGCAAAGGAAGCAAGGCCTTGAAAATAACTCATCTGGGTTGAAATCCCCAAGCTGTGTGGAAGGAGTGGGAAAAAAAGGAGATCCCCTAACTCCTTTCTTGCTATGTGTTATGTTTCCTCTGGAATGAGAAAGTTGATTTACTAATAAAGGTAAATGTTTTGACACATAGTGATGATGATTGTATTACTGCAGAAACATTTGAGAACTGCATGTATTTCATTCATGAAAACCTTTGAGGATAATGTGATGAAGAGCATAAAGATATGCTAGGACATTTTGAAGATGTTTTATGGATTTGAATGGATGATGCATGCATTTTAATTGATATTCCAACCAATGATGCATGTTGTGTGTAAAAAGGAATTGGAACCATTGAGGAAGGCAATTACCAATGATGGGCAACCTCAAACAGTGGATGACCATGGGAAGGTTGCGGTCAAAATATTGTTGAAAGCACCGTAAGAATCCCCCTAAAGCACTGTTGATAAGGTAAAAATCAGAAAGAGGGTGCTAGTAGCCAAGAACAGGTATGAAAAGATTGGGTGAGAATCCATTCTGAAATATTTTTATTGTCTCTTTTTATGCATGAAATTTCAAAAGGGAAGTTGTATGCCATGGATACCCAAGTAGGGTATGATTTGGGAAGGAGAACTCGAATGATGGAGGTGTGAACCTCTGGAAGTGAAGACTGGTTGTATGATGCAGGAGAATCTAAACCAAATGATCTCTGTTGACTCAAACGGTCAAAAACCTTTACTAAGATATCGTAGAAATCCCTTCGATCAACTATAGATCGAGAACGTGAGGATCACGAGAGAAAACCCTAATTGAATTAGGTTAATCAAGAACCTAACAATGGAAGTGAACATGAGCCATTCATTGGAAGGAAACCGATCTTAGTCGTCATATCGATTTCAAGATCCACTGGAGTTACAGGATTCGTCAGATCGATTTCAAGATCCACTGGAGTTACAGGATCAAACGTCAGTCATTCAATAAGATCGACGACATGTATTCATTGCGGAAATTGAACTCTCCAATACTGAACGAACAGATTGGGGTTTCTGCAAACACTGTGAACCGTTGATCTGTGAATGATCGGTGGGTGGACCTGCAAGGAACCCACGTGTTTATTCCACATAAACTCGTACCGTGATTGGGTTTTGTGGTTGAATTTGGAAAATCGAGGCTCTGATCTCAGTTTAGATTCTCGATCAAATACTTCTATGCTGAGATTGTTGTATTTGGAATCATTTGGTTTAGAATCGATCTAGGGATAATATCGACGACTTGTATTTATTACAGGGAAGGTATATGCATGTGGGTTAATGTAAGGACTTATACTCGTAAATTAAACTCAATATAGTTTTGTTTTGAGTTCGGGGTTTGATCGTAGATCGGACGACCCGTATTCATTGCGGAGATTGGAAGGAGAATTAAACCGCGAGCTAGTTGAGGTTCCGCAATCCCTCACAGTCATTGGATCTAGGGGAAGACGTGTCTTCACTGTCAAATTACAGAAAAGGGGTTTAGCCAGGGTCATAGCACCCAGAAACGAGAGTTGAAAGAGTAGTTCCTGAAAATAATAAATTCGAGGTTACAACTCTCGGTCGCATGAAGAGAGAATGAAGTTCCTTTGGGACAGTGAAGGAAGGTAGAGTTTGACACTCTATGTTAGACTGTGGTCACGGGGACTGGTTCTATGGGAATCAAGGTGCTCATATTTAGCACGTTGCATAGAATGCATTGAGGTAATGCATGTCGCATAAGAGGGTAGACAATGGATTCTTCAGTAAGGAGGGAGGACCTTCCAATGTTTTACTTACATTATGTAAGCATTGAAGGAAAATGAATTTTGTTGGCCATAAGTTTTGGCACCCTGGTTACTAATGAAGGCATAATGCTTGGGTGCATTCATGTGAAAACTTTTAAGTTTCATGTGTACTGATTTGGGATTGTGATCGGTCTATAGCAAGAAGTATAGTCTTGCTGTAAGAATGAATGAAAATGAATAATCCATATGATGAAAAGGTTGGTTAAATTCCAACACACCATGGCCAAGAACCTGTCATAAAATGTGACAAACTTGAAATCAATGCAAGAGTGCATTGGGTATGAATGTGACCATCAATATTGACACCTTTGTTAAAATCCTTTGAAATGTTGAATTACGTTTTGAAAGGTTTGATATGTTGAAATGAGGCATAGGCAAGGAATGAGACCCCCTTTTCATGTTTATATATATATGATGAACTGTTAAGTATTAGAGACTAATAGTTTGTTTGGTTGTGTAAAGAATGAATTGCAGGGAGAAAAGGGTCTTGGATATGGAAGTGATGTAAGCCCATAAGGAAGACCGATTTCCTACTGATCCAAACTGCAAGGAATGGTATTTCCTTTTTGAGAAAATGAATTTGATTGTTAGTATGCACAATTATGAAATTGTTTGTGAGCCACTGCAATTATGCGACGAAAATATAATGTGCATGAGAACTAACAATTTGTTTAGCTGAAGACTGAATTGGAGGAAGAAAGAGTCTTGGGTATGGCAGTATTGTAAGCCCATAAGGAAGACCAATTGCCTGCTGAGATAAACCGCCATGGGAAGGAAAGTCCCATAATTATGAATCTGGTTCCTGTGTGGAACAGATATGAAAACAAAATGTGGAATTTAGAAATCTGTGGGTGACATATTTAGAAGAAAAATTTGAATTTAAAATTTATGATGATGTCTCATGAATTTTGTATACCTGTGATATAGGTGAGAAGAAAAGGTCTATCTAGGGAGGACAGATGAAGGCTATCAAGTTGAAAATCCTGAAAGAGGCCATTGTTGAGACATGAGAACCCTGTGGTAAGTCATGATTGCCTGGAATATGTTGTGTTGAGGTAACACAAGCCGGAGGGATGCCTCGACAGAGCAAGTCTGAGGGACACCTTGACTGTAAGGCTCGATAAAGTCCTTGGAATTCTTCCTGTGCGGGAAAGCCTTGGCAAGCCAAGATGGATCACCCGAGGAACTGTGTAGCAGAGAAGGGGATGCGTAAGCCTCGACCTGGAGGGTGAATGACCGCAAGGAAAAAGGAGACTCTGATAGTTCTTGTAAACTATTGATTGGGATCATGCACACAATGGGTATGTCAGGGAAAAATAGTGAGCCTGGATAACAAGACAGTCATGCGGATGCAACCCCATGAATTGCACAGATAATTATTGTGCTAGATTATGAAATTTTCCTCTAGAATTTTGAACAATAGTAATATATTTTCGCATAAAATTGTGATTAATGTGCTTGTTGTCCAATAATTACTGAAAGCGGGTGATGAAGATTAAGGGTCTAAAAAAGGACCTGACTGAGAAAGAAGGTTAGGAATTCTAATGTAGCTGAATGAGAAAGGCATGACAGGTGTTTCTGAGAAAGAACACTGAGGACGGTGTTCCTTTAAGGGGGAGGGAATTGTAACACCCTATTTCCCCCAGCTTGTAATTAATCATAAAATAGGATTACCATGCTAAGGCATGTGGGCGATGTAAATGTATTATTGTTAAATTGACCATAACTGATTGTTGGGGGGTGAAGCCTTGAAGTACAAGCCATAATATCTCTAGAGGAAAGAATCAGTTAATGAAGGAAAGGACTAGTGGTTGAATAATAAACCAACCCCATGAATGGAAACATGGGTTGTCAGCACGAAGTACCACGAAGACCTGGAGACTCGAGCTTCCTTCTGACAGAAGGAACAAGATAGGTCAAAAAACTTCCTAAGGAAGGAAGGTAAGATACATACAGGAAAATGGAAAAGAAGAGGAGATATCGTGGGAGGGGAGCTCTCCAGCTGAGAACAAACAGAGGGCCGTGATCTTGATGTCGAGGAAGCATTTGATAAACCTCGTAGGGATACTGTGACAGAGAGAAGGTATATAAGAGATGGCATAGTTCCCTAGTGATATCATGGCTTGGCATGGGGGTGGCCAGAGTGCTAATAATGAATGCCTCTGAGCCTATGGTTGGGTGGAAAGGCACACACCCACAGCCAGTTAGTTGGTTGCAACTTGTAATAGATAAGTATCCTCCTACCCTGTGTAATTGAGTTGTAACTGTGTAATGAAATTGGATATACTGTGAAACTTTTTAGGGATGTGCATGATTGCTTAATGGTTATATTGTATCCCTTTTATTTTTTATTGATTGTGTAATTAGGAAAGTAAGAGATTATATGGTTCAGACATGACTTGTACTCATAAATTCTTGAGTCCTATGGTGGTTTAAGCTAGAACCACGAACTATGAGTTCGTCGACCTTGGCCACGGTTTTCATAGGTGCACATCGACACTCCTAGTTTCCTTGAGTCTCCAGGAGGATGGAGTCTATGAACCCCAGGAGAGATAGTGCAGGTATGCACAGAGTCTCTATGAGGAGGGCAGAGGTTGAGAACCTCTTAAGTTATAGACTTCATGAAGGAGCACAAGGGGTGTGTAGAAGACCCTTCTAAGTGTTAAGTTAAGGAGAAAGAGTGTAAATATCTTAAGTCCTTCATAACTGTCTAAGCTCAGGAAGGATACCAAGATTCAAGTATCAAAAGGGAATATCCTTTTGTTTGGAAGATGAATGGACAAGATCCGTTTGAGAGGATCCAAGGTCTTCCACGACCGTTAGATTTGAAGAAGGAGCGCAAGCGTTAACGCATCGATTCCTTCAGTCTTCGCAAGTTCGATGAATAATTGGTAATCATCATGAGAGGGATGGATCCTATGAAGTTCGAAACCTCAATTCGCGATGCGATCTGGACCGTTGGATTGCAGAAGGCCGTGGACCATTGATATGACATAAGTGAAGCTTGAAGTTTGGACTTCAGGGAGAAGGATGTGAGCTAAATTTTGAGTTCGCGAAGTGCAAAGTTCTGAAATGCTCGAAAGTGGGCCCTAGGTCATAGCTAGAGGTCACACTAGTGGAGAATAAGGGAAAGAGATAGCACTCACTAGGCTCTAGTTCAGAATTTGGGAAGTCGGGAGAGTCGGGTGACTCACAGTAGAATACCTGAAGATGTGAAGTCGTGAAGTGCCTTTTTGGTTAGGCCTGTGGTCACAGCCTGAGGTCATATGAAGGAAAGGGATAGCCTGGAAAGATAGCATCTGTTGCTCAAATCCTTTAAAGGGGCAAGGAAAGAGCCCGCAGGTTTGGAAGAACTTGCAATATCGAAGAAAGGGGAATCTAGAGAGAGTCAAGGAAAGCGAAATTATCATACCCCACCCCTTAAAAGAGAAATTAGGGGTCGGGTGTGTTACAAGGATGTTTAAAGAACCAAAAGGATCGCCTCCAGAAAGGGGTAACCGACATGAGATACAATTGCAATAAGATTGTCCTCTTCCAAACATTGGTATGTAGAGGATGTCAGTCATGAAGAATGATGAAATTAAAAAACAAATCCAAGAGTTGCTTGACAAAGGGGTCATCATGCCAAGCACATCTCCATGTGGGTCACCAATTGTTTTAGTTCCAAAGAAAGATGGTACATGGCACATGTGTGTAGATTTCAGAGCCTTGAACAAGATTATGGTAAAAAAACATTATCCTCTTCCTAGAATTGATGATTTGCTTGATCAATTGAAAGATGCTAAGTATTTTACTTAGTTGGATTTGAGAAGTGGATATCATCAGATTAGGATTGTTGAAGGAGACACATGGAAGACAACTTTCAAAACAAAGCAAGGTTTGTTTGAGTGGATGGTAATTCCATTTGGGCTTTGTAATTCTCCTGCTACATTCATGAGAGTCATGCATGATGTTTTAAGGCTTTTTCTTGATGATTGTTATTGTCTACTTGGATGAAATTTTTATATTTAGAAAATCTCGTGAAGAGCATGTTATGCATGTAAAGCAAGTTTTGGATGTATTGAAGAAAGTGTTGGTTGTGTGTTATATTCTTTGCAAGAGTAGTAGTGTCACATATTTATGTGGTTTTCGACACATGTTTTTTTGTCGATGGTTTTCTATTTCCGGTAAAGGAATTAGGGTTGTTGACTAATCCAGGTCATTGGGTTAGGGTTTTCGATGTCGCTGGCTCCTATATGTATATTGTATTGTAAAAAATGTATCGCTATGAATGAATATAGAATATGTTGGTTTTACTGGTTTGGGTTTCTAGGGGAAAAATCTATGTGTAATGTTTGTATTTTCCATTGTATCTTTTCTGTTCTTTTACTAAAAATATGTTTCTAGTGAATATTGTACAAGGTTAAAATCTACATAAAGAAAATTTGTTTTTGAAGATGTCTAAATGTGAGTTTGGAAAGACCTCACTTGTTTACTTGGGACATATTGTTGGAGGAGGAGAACTGAAAATTGATCCTTCCAAGGTCAAAGTCATTTTGGATTGGCCCAAGCCCAACAATGTGACAAAGGTAAGAAGATTTTTGGGAGCATCCCAATATTGGAGAAATTTTATTGCTAACTTTTATTCAATTGCATCTCCATTACATGCAATGACAAGCATCAAACAAGTTTTCCAATGGGGAGGCAAGCAACAAAAATCTTTTGATGCATTAAAGGAGAAGATTGGTTCAACTTCAGTTCTTGCACTTCCTAATTTGAGACAACCATTTGAGATCCAAAAAGATGCAAGACATTATGCAATGGGAGTAGTCTTGTTACAACATGTTAAGCCCATTTGTTTTCATTCTGAAACTTTTAATGGTGTTATGATTAACTATCCTACTTATGATAAGGAGTTGTATGCATTGGTGCAAAGTGTGAAAAAATTGAAACATTATTTTTTGGGAAAATAAACTATCATTCACATAGATCATCAACCATTGCAATACTTACAATCACAAACAAAGCTACAACAAGCAAGGCACTTCAGATGGATAGGTTTTCTACAACAATTCCACTTGGTTATAAGGTATAAGAAAGAAATTTATAACAAAGTTGTTGATATGATTTCTAGTCCTATTGTTAGTGCTTCAGCTATTCTTAAGCATAATTCTACCACGCATGAGAGCTATGTTGAACAATATGCTTTAGATGTTGATTTTAAAGAGGTTTATGCAAATTTGTGTCATTCTAACCAAGTTGAGGAATTGGATTACCATGTGCATGATAAGCTTTTGTATCATCTTGGAAAGCTATGTATTCCACAAGGTGAAAGAGTCAACATCATAAGGGAAGCTAATTCTTCTCTTATTGCTGACCACTTTGGTGTAAGAAAGATGGTGGATAATTTGCAAAGGTATTGCTATTGGCCTAAAATGAATGAAAGTGTTTCAAGATATGTAAGAGAACGTTCTTTATGTGCTAAAAGCAAGCATAACAATAGAAATTTAGGTTTGTAAACTCCACTTCCGGTTCCTTCTCATCCTTGCAAAAGCATTTCCATGGACTTTGTAGGAGGTCTACCTATGTCTAAAAAGAATCATGATTATCTTTATGTTGTGGTTGACCGTTTCAATAAAATGTGTATTTTGATTCCTTGTAAGAAGCAGGTTACAAGTGAACAAATGACACAAATGTTCTTTCAGCATGTTTGGGTACATTTTGGGTTGCCCAAATCCATTATTTTTTATCAAGATTCTAGATTTATTGGGAACTTTTGGTCAAGCTTATGGGCACTCATAGACACCAAGCTAAAAAATAGCACAACATTTCATCCACAAATGGATGGTTAAACATAAGTGGTGAAAAGAACAATAGTGCATCTTCTTTCTGGTTATTGTAGCAAGCATCCTAAGCTCTGGGAAGAGCACCTACACTACATTCAACATGCTTACAAATAGGCTAAGCACTCTTCGACTCAAAAATCTCCATTTGAGGAATGTTTTGGTTATTTGTCAAAATCTCCTTTAGATTTTATCTTTGGGAAAGATATTGCTATTGATGGTTATTATGACATTGATAGAGCAAAGAAGTTCATTGAACAAATTTAGTTGGTACATCAAATGGTAAAAGAACAGTTGGAAAAGAGCCAATCCAAGTACAAGATAAGACATGAAAAGCATCATGTTGATTGCAATTTCCAAGTTAGAGATGAAGTTTGGCTTTACATTAGCAAAGAGAGGCCTAAAGGAGAAGGTAAAAAACTAAAACCAATTAGATATGGACCTTTCAATATTCTTGAAAAGATTGGTAACAATACCTTCCATTTGGATTTGCCTCCTTATATGGAAATGTATGCAATTGTTAATGTTGAGAATTTGAGATTGTATGAGCCTCCTTTGACTGATGATCAAGGAGAGAAAGTTCATATTCCCTCCATAGATGATTTATTTCCAGAATATCTTTCAGAACTGCATGAGGATACAATCCTTGACAGGTGGACGAGAACTTCAAAACAAGGGAATGTGGAATACCTTCGAGTTGGTCTTAAAGGCACAAATCCAAGCAAGGAAAAATGGATTGCGGTTGGAAAGGTGAGGATGTTGTACCCTCATCTTCATATTGAATGAACGTAGTCTTTTGGAGGTCCAAAATCTTCCCAATGGGGAGGAGTGATATAGGGGGTCAAAATATGCTCAAAAATCAAAGTGTTCGGAATTGTTTGAAAATGGACTCAAGCATAATCCTCATCCTCATAATTCCAACGCAACTTGGACGGGTTCAAATGGATGTCGTATGCGAGAGATATCGTGTTCTGTCCACTTTTCCAAATAGGCAATTTTTTTTTGACTGTACAGTCCGTACTGTTGACTGTGCAGACCATACTAACATGTGGCAGGGTGACCGTACTGATACATGCAAGTGGTGATGTGGCAGAGGCTGACATGGAAGGTGATTTGGCACATGAGGTGGACCTATCCTATGTTGACACATGGTGTGTTTATGGACCAATGGTATGGTTCCATGTGTCCCAGACATAGGCTGCCACGTGGCACCCCTCCGTGGTGTAAAATTTTGGTTGGAGTCCGCGGGGGTCAAAATCACGACCTCCAGGAGTGGCAGAGTGTTGGTGTAGTCTGGACCACCATCCCTCTTACTGTATGTGACTTAACCATATATTCTAAATTAGATATTTGAATTTTCATTGGTTGTTAGTCCAGGCCGAAAAAGGGTCAAGGCTTAACCCCAACCCTTGGCCATAACACCAACCACTCACCATATGACCTTACCACATAGCTATGCTCTATCCAATGGTTAAGCACGGGCGTGGGGGGGTTTCAAATGGTTATCCCATGGTTACACTTACCTTACCATATGACCACGGGCACGAAGATTATTCCAATAGTTTCCAAAAGATCCGAACTTGGTGCTAGGACGTGACCACATGGAGCCCATGCGACCGACACCTATAGCCACCACATATACAATGTGGATCTATACTCCTATGACTTGAACTGATCGTAGCCACGAAGAATACATTGTGGATCTACAAGACGACAAGACATAGCCATGACTAATACAAAGTGGATCTATGTAATAGTATATGTGTCATAGTTCAAAAGAACTCCTTCGCAACCTGGGCAAAGTACATATAAGAGTGATGACTCAACCCAGGGTATTCTTACCGATCCCAATGTAGTACGAATCTAACCATGTGAATAGATGTCTTGTTGTCGAACATGGCAGAAACCACTTGATTATCGGTCAATGATGTAAACCGTTAACAAGTGCGAGGGAAATCACCATTGATGTCAATGATTCCCAAGGTACTCTAGTACATTCCGACGAATGTGAATAGATGAGCTGAAGTCAAACATCCGTGGAATCATCCGATCAGAGGTCAATGATGTAAACCCATTATCGGACATGAGGAGGCTTGCCATTGAGGCATGCAGGTCCCAAGGTACTAACTGGTTTCTAAGTCTAAGTCCCTGGATAATGTGTTGAAGTCAATAGGAATAGACTCATCGAAGGAGGGCCTTGATGTATCCCCCATCAATGACACAAAAATGACACAGAGATGTAATTGGTAGATCAAATGAACATGGAATGACACGGGTATTGAAACAAGGTATTTGTGATGGTTGACTCTGGAGGCAGATATTTCCCTTGAACACTGAGGCATGACAGTAGAAACATGACATGGAACAAAACTTGATAATGCAGTGGATGCTGTGACTTTCGTCAGGTGACCCAAAGGAGTAAAAGAAACTCAGAGGATTGGTTCAGTGTAGAGGTTCAGTGGATTAAAATGTGTGCAAAGACAAAATTCCATTTTCAAGGGCGACCGTAAGAGTTATTGGTAGTGTTCTAAAAAACTGCTTGGCTTGCTTCCTTCAAATTCCCCCCCATCCAGATAGACGAGTACCTCTTTTTAATTTAACGAGCTCGAGGAAGGTAACACATGCTTGATATGACTCACCTTCGGTAAGTCCCTCTTCATTTATTTAACGAACTGGAAGAAGTAAGGGTTCGGTCCCATATGGGCCCTTCAATGTATGATTGTTTAACGAGTCTAGAGAAGGTAAACTCAGTGGTTTTTCATATTTAGAGAGTCCGAAAATAAATTAAAGATGAATCCAATGTTGTCCTTTTTCATAATATTAGTCTTACAAGGCCGAAAAAGAGATAAATTATCACTTGAAAGATGCCCTTTCAAACCTTTTAACTAGTGGGAAAGGAAGTAAGATCACTCGACAAGCTTTTCATGTTTAGAGATTCTGAAAAGAGCTCAAAGACGACTCCAGGGGGTTCCTTTTTCATTTATCCATGCAGGTCTGAAAAATAGATAAAAGTTTACTTGGTTTCATTCTCATGTATTTACGAGCACGAGAAAGAACAAAGAGTAAGCTCGGTATGCCCCCATCTTGAAAGCTAGTGGCTTAACTCCAAAATGATCATCAAAGGCTAGAGACATGCCCTCCAAGCTTCAATTCATTCACCGACTTTGAGGTTGCCACCAATTTCTATACTATATGGAGAAAAAGGATANCTACATCTATGAGATTTGGCGAAAGACTCGACCGGACAGGAGAGGTGTCTATTTCATTTTTTAACGAGCTTGACACAGGAAAAGAACTATGCTCAGGGATCTGGGTTCAATCCCCAGATTGTTGTTTCATTTTTTAATGAGCTTGCTACAAAGAGGAAAACTATGCTCAAAGCTTCTGTTTCATTTTTTTAACGAGCTTTCCACAAAGAAGAAAAACTATGCTTGTGATCTCTGTTTCATTTTTTAAACAAGATTTCCACAAAGAAGCTAAACTATGCTCGTGACATCTGTTTCATTTTTTAACGAGATTGCTATAGAGAAGAGAAACTATGCTTGTGGATTCTTCTTGATCATGGCTTCCAAGAGAATAACGCTCTGGAAGGACACCATGTCAAGGGACAAAACTTGGTCATGGCTTCCAAGAGATCTTCACTAGATGGAAGAACATCACTCTAGAAGGAACACATGTCGAGGGTCATGACAGGGGTAAGGAGATTAGGCTCCAATAGCCCTACCGAAGAGATTACCATGTCAAATATCGGATCCAAATCATCGGGAGTCGAAGTCATGGGAGACAATGCCACATAATTGACATGCGGTGGGGGAGACACTATCATCATAAAAGAGCCATTCACAGAGGTAATCCAGTTAGGACCGATGAATGAAAGATGATTATAGTAAGAATTCTTCCATCGTGAGGGAAAGATATCACACGGAAAAGAGTGGACACAATAGCTTTCATGGAATAGAGATAATCCCGCCCAAGGAGTAAAGTGAAATCCAAGGGGTCTCGGACTACCATGACAACAATAGAGACAATTTTTCCTCCCAAAGTTACTGAAAATTTAGAAAGGGACCCTAGGTTGACCAGTTCTTATGTTAAAAGCTAACATATTATATGTAACCGGTGCAAGCTGAGGACAACCCAAAGCATGCCAAGAAATAGAGGACAAAATACTAACATACACACCTTCATCTATCAACGTTTGAGGAATGTCTCGACCACAAACCTGTATTGTAATCTGGAAAGGAATGTGAGAGGGAAGACGAGGTCTAGTTAGCACACCCCAATCAAAAAGGATGGCCTTATTACTTGGAGGGAGTTTCCCGGGAGAATGAGGAATGCCCCCCAACATGGTAGATTATGTATCAATGAGAAAAACGTGGGAAATATTGGGTTTACTCTCTAGAGGGAGAGTAGGATCGATCGATGATGGGATCGAATCGACCGTGCAGGAAAAATTCAGAGGAAGAGTGGGATTGACCAATAATGTGATCAGAGAAATCACTTTGGCACTCTTCAGATGAAGGATGGGACTAACCGAGGAAGGGACTGGATCAACCACTTTGGAACTCATCAAAGGAGGAGTGGGATCGACCAATGTAGAACCAGATCGACCACTTGGGTTTCATTATCCAAGGGGAGAATGGGGTCGACGGGTGGAAATGGATCGACCTCTTTGGTGTCACTCTCGAATGAGAGAGTGGGGTCGACCAAGGATGAAAATGGATCATCTATTTGCGTTACACTCTTTTGATGAAGAGTAGGGCTAATTGATGACAGAACTGGATAAACTACTTGGGTTTGTGGTTTAATCGAGGAGGAAACTAGATCGACCACCTGATCAACTGAATTGACCAGGATGGAACTAGATTGACCAGTCTATCAACTAACGATGGGTTGGGGGAAAGCTTACGATAACCTTTTGGAGGTTGAAGTTTTTCCAAAAGAGAAGAAGCCTCATCCATGCAAGGACAAAGGTGAGAATAATGATCACCTTTGCATAACATACAAGGGAATTTGACAATTGTCTTCTTCTTACCAACCTTAACGTCACTAGTTGATGGGGTATCACCGACATGACTAGCAGAGGCTGATGACATGGAGGACCACATTTCTAAGACCTTGGGAATACCAAGGCAATCCCTAAGAAAGTGGTCATCCTTACAAAGACTGCACGGGAATTTGGGTTTTGGATTCTTTATTTTAATCTTGTTGACCTCATCAACACTCCCAATACTATTAATAGTAGCTGGTTGCTTGGATCCAATATCTGATGTTGTTGGAGCCTTGGTCCTTTTTGAGCTCTTCTTCTTCTTCGCTTTCGGTTTCTTCTTCTTCTGATCAATCTGGCTACTTGCTTTAGAGATTTCACTAGGCGAAGAAGGAGAAATGGAAGGAGACTTAATGGGCGAAGAAGGAGAAAATTTGACATGAAGTTGATGTGTGGGTGATGTACTGACATCCAAAGTATTAGGTGCAATTGAATCATTGGGAGGATTCGAGATCACCGAAGCGGGGAACAACCAAACCGGTAATCCGATGGTGAGTCCCAAAAGACTCAGTGTGGCAATGTATGGAGGACCAAAGTTTCCAAAAGAAGGAAATGTGTAAGGTTCCCTAGGAAAAGGGTTTCCTCCATTGGTACTCTGAGGATTTGATGGCATTAACACTGACTCAACCTAAGTTCCAATAAGTAACACAACCAACACACGCTATGAATCTGAGAAGCAAACAATCAAACAAAACCTTCCCACAATGAAACCATTAGTTGGTGATGAAATCCAACATTGTGAGATCAAAATAGGAAGGTGCAGGGATAGAGTGGGTGGATCAGTTACATTGGCGACCTTCTTAATGGACTTACACCTTGGTGCAAGCTTCCACATAGTAATTGTGGATTTACTCTCCAAGGAGCCCGAGTGAGTTTGACCAACGTCTATTCCAGGTACAGTGAGACTTCCCTTCACCGTCACCTTGTGTGAGACCCTAAATATTATGGCTACTAAGGTCACCAATTTGTATTCATCCCTTGGGCGGGTACAATTGATAGACCATTCAGAACGTATGGGTAGGATAACAAGTCCAAAATCAACTCGAGAGGCTCCCACACATAATCATGGGTATACCTTCAAGTGACCCCCAATATAGTATCTGACCACTACAAACATTTGAATCACAGAGGGATAAACTCGTAACTCACTCGAATGCGACCTTGTGTGTAACCCCTGTGTGAGAGGGGGATCCCAGAAAACCTATACGACAATTGGATTTTCTCTCCCTATCGCAAGATGTTAAGTTTGGTTGATAGCTTTGGAAAGTTTTCCTTTCAACCAATTCCAAATCCCTACACCTTAAACTAATGTAGGTTTTCTAACAAAGATGTAAAATGTATGATAAATTTTAGTTAAGTGTTGATTTAAGTGGCTGTTGTTTACTCAGAGGTGTATGAGAGTGAAGATTGATGATATTTTGACTCAGTCCCCAAAACATGCATAAGAAATGATAAACAATCTTTTCTTTCAATGAATGTCTAATTTAGGGAAGGAGAAGGATTTTCCTTTCACTGTCAAACACTAAGATGAAATGACCTCGTGCAATAATCCTCAATAAGGAACCCAACACAGTGCTAAAATGTTTGTATGTGACTGATAACTAGTAGATGTAAAGCTTCTTATGCTAATTGAACTTCAAGAGTTGTGAGATTTAAGCAATCTGGAAGCAAACTTCACATAAACCAAAAGACACCCTTGTTGTGTTCAAACAAGAAATAGAAGGCCAAAAACTCAAAAGGAAGGAGAAAGAGTTTGGACAAGATGACTCAAAGATCAGAAATCAAAGTACAAAAGACCTTTGAAACTCCTTACAAATTTTTCACTCATTCAGATAAACGAGAAGAAAACGACAAATTGACTTCAAATTGTGAAGATCAAAGAGTTATTGAAAAGTAAGGAAAAATCTCAAAAAATCCAAACAAGATATGATGAATCCTTAGAAAACAAGGTGTTTTGAGGGCCAAACAAGGACACACTAAGATAGCATGAACCCTGAGCAGATGAATCAACAAAAAGACTGAGAAAAAACCAATTTTTAAGAAGATTTTTTGCAAAAAATGGGGCAGCGCTCCCCCATAAGGGGACACAGAGCACTCCTACACACTGTGGAACACTGTAAGGGAGTGCCAACGCCCTGGTGCTAAGGGAAAGGAAGTGCTCTACTGTAAAAACTCAGAATTTTGTCCAGAAAATAAAAAAAAACTCAAGAAAAATGCAAAAATCTAGTGTGTAAGATGAACCAAAATCCAACAATAATATCTAAGGATCAGAGACACATCATGGAGAAGTTCAAGTGAGTGGGAAAAGGGATAAAAAAAAATCTGGGAAAGGAAACAAAAATCAGAGCTCCTCCTCAATGGAGTCACCAATTTCTATTGAAGGTGAATCCCCCTGTGGACAAGTGGATTCCCTCTTGGTCTCTAAATTCCTAAGGCCAAGATAGAAGGTGCTTAACAAGGACACTGACTTCCTTTTAGACCTAATCAAGCTAATGAAAGAAAGAGAAGGAGAAAGATATGTAGCTTATGAACGACGTTTGCCCTTGCAATGTCCAGGCTGAGCTTCAATCTTGAGCTCCTTGATAGGTACTGCAAAACAAACAAAGAGACAATGGACTTCCTACTCTACTGAGATTAGCTCGATAACAGATCCATCTACTGCATACAAACTCATATGGAACAGGTACAAGTTTGAAAGAAACAGGACAAGCATTGATTATATTAATGAGAACTAGTAAAAGTACTTACAATCCTTTGAATGAAGGTGCAACAGCCTCTTTCAGTTCTCTTTTTCCAACCCCTTTTCTCAATCAATATCCACTGATGGCTTTGATGGAATCTCACTCATGCGATTATAAGTTTGATGTGATTCTCCCACTTCATTCTCTATCAATACCACTTATAGGATCATAAGTTTGGTATCAATATCAATTTTCATTCTGCCTTTCAACATGAGAAGGCCTCCTTATATAACCTTGGAGAGGTCCAAACACTTGAGAGATCTTTGGGATGAGTTGAGGATTCCTCTCCTTCAATTGAGGATCTCCCCTAAGATCATGCCTTGACCATCTATTCGAATCCAACTACCTTCAGAATTTGAGGGATTCTTCCCTAATTTTCCTCAACAAACCCATACTTTTCTAAAAAGAGGGTAGCGCTCCCCCATATGGGTGCATAGGGTGCTCAAGCACTCCCCCAAAGAGGCTCAGGGAGTGCCAACACTCCCTGATAGTGGGTAGGGCAGTGCTCCTCTCCAAAATGCATTTTTTGAGTGGTTTTTCCAATGGTAAAAAGCTTGTACCTCCTGTCAAGTGATTTCTCTTATTCCAAACTATCCTTTGAGGTGTCTTAAGTGTCTTCATGATGTTGTTATGGGCACAACATAGGCAAGATGGAAACATACTGTTTTTGACACTTGCAACACTTATAGTCAAGATGTGACACTCGTGGACAAGACGTGACACTTACAACACTCGTAATGATGACACTTGCGACACTATCGAAGTGAGTAATTTTGAGGTGTAACAGATGGTTAAGGCACTTGGCGTGCTAACCTTTCAAAAAATTTCCAATATTTGTGGAATGAGCATGGTGTTGAGTTTTTGGCATGGGAAATTCCTGTGAGCTAGGTTAGTCACACACAGGTGCATTTTGGTGAGCAGGGACAACAAAGAATTGGGAGAAACTTCCAGGAAGTGATTCCAACTTAGTTTTTGGCCAAACCAGGTGTAGGAAGAACCCATCTAGGGATTTTTGGACGTTTTGGAGCCATTAAAGCCATCTATTTTGCATTCTAATCATTGTAAATCATTGATTTTGACACTTTGATCATTAATGAAAATGATGCATTGGAAGCTGGAGTAGGATATGTAGCCTAAGAGGGGTGAACTTCTTTATCATTTTGTTGTGATAATGTGTCTACTTTGATGGATTTTATGTTTGTTTATGCTACTCATGATTAAGGAAAAAAACTCATTAAGTTTTATGTGTTTGTAACTTGATCCTATTACACAAGAACATACAATTTACACTTGCAATTTTAAAGAGACTCAAGCCTTTTCATTTTCAAATCAGTAAGTGTCACTTTAATAATTGAAGCATTTGAGGATGTTGCAAAGAGTCCTTTCTTGATTGCGAAACATTTGCTTGGAAATTATACCCTTTTCCTTATTTCATCTTTGTGGTTGACATGGTATCCTAGTAAGTTGGTCACCCTTGGGAAAAGGGTTTCTACTGGGGGGTCTCCTTGAAGGGTCATTGTACCATTCCCGCTCATACTTACCACTTTCCACACTTCTTCCCCTATATTTCCTCATCTTTTGTTTTTTTGGGTTCATTGACCCCGAGAAGGCCTTGTACCTCATTTCATGGGAAGAAGGGACTGAAGCCCTAGAGGTGTTGTAGCTAGCACTGTAAAAGTAAAAATCCATGAATTATCCTTCTAAATGCTTTCCCTAAGGTCTCGAGAGCCATGAAATGCTTCTCCATAAAAATGAAGGACCTTTAAAAATAAAATGTTTCGCTTGATGGGGGAATGCATTACGATGTCCTTTAATTTCCAATGCATATGGAACTCAATGTGTTCTAAATTCAAGTGGAATTGTGGTGCTCTTTTTATTTCCATTGCACATAGCACTCAATGTTCGGACCATAACAAGAAAGGCAAATAAAGGACTTGGAAAATGTTGCATTTCAAACAAAGGGATGCAACACACTCTCCATCAAGGCACCCATAAATGAGACAATATGAGCCCTTGATATGTCAAGAACCCTATTCCGAAGAGTACTTTCCCCCATCCACCTCATACTCATTACATGGTTTAGAGAGGGTCTTCTTGGGAAAGATTTCTTGACTTGGGGATTGGCCTACCCAATAGGGCACCATTGCACCCCTCCCATATCTAAATTTGGAAAAGTTTATAAGGTCTTTGAGTATGTGTTTAATTTGAAAAGGGGGGACTTAATGCATTTGTTTGGGTATTTCTTTTATTAAATGTGGATTACTTGGCATGATTCATGTGACTTGTGGACCCTTGGAGGGAGTATTTGCTTGTCTTTATAGGATCTTTCCAGGTGAAATCTATTCATGGAGAGACTAAGCCACTTGGACCTTCATAGGGGCTTGAAAGCTTGTTAAATGGATGTTGCACCCTACTCATTGGAGGCCTAGAATGATGGATGTTTAACATTAGAGAAATTCCTTGGCACATGAACGAGGTCTAGGATGATAACTAAGGGATGGCATCACCCTCCTATGCCAAAACGTCTCTCTTAGGGAGATTGACGTCACACATTTGGGAGGACGTTTGGCCATTTTAGTGCACTTGGTGGTGTTGTGGGCTTGAAGCCCCACCTTTTTTCTTGATATGGGGATGACATGGCACATTTCTAGCATGGCGTCTTAGAATTTGGAGGATTGTATTCACACATGCCACCTTGGAGGAGAGTTTTATGGATTTACATGCCATCATTTTTTTTTATTTTTGGTATTTTTGTAGCTTATGTGGGAAAAAAGAGCAAAACGATTTGCTAATTAAGCATTATAACTTAGGTTTTAGCCTAAAATAGTGTATTTAATTATAACATGGACAAACTATGACTTGATTTTACTCATATAAATATGAGGCAAGTCATTTTCATTTGGATATATCTCATCAGTTTATAAAAACACTTCTTGGATTGGAATTCCATCCCTCTTGGACAAATCACTATCTCTCTTTTCTTGTCACAATGGATGCAACCATTGTGTATTGGAGAAATAAAGGCTAGAGACTTCTGTTGATGGTGTTTCTTGACAAGTTTTTGGATGGTATTTGGTAGTAAAGGGTCTTTTTCATGCTATCTCTTGGATTTGGTGAGTAATTTCTACAATTTATTGTCATCTTTCTTGTTTAAATTCCAGAAATATATCTTAAAACCCCAACAGGAGTAAAAGAGCTTACACCCTCCACCAAGGTTTATTCTTCTTTTCTTTTGAAGGGATATAAGTCTTGCAACAAGGAGTAAGAGGGTTTACACCCTTGTTGTTACTCCTTGTTGCAAGACTTAGCTAGGGTTAATTTCTCTAGGAAGTAAGAGGGTTTACACCCCTAGAGAAACATCAAACCCTAGTTTATCTTGGATTCCACACTAGATGATTTGGAAGGATTGTTGTTGGGTTTTATAAGGGTTTAACTCTAAACAAAGATCTCTTCTTCCTCCTTTGTTAGTTTTCCTTCCAAGGAAAAGACTCTATTCATCGAATAACAAGGCACTAATATTTGTATTGGAGATTGTTAATTGCTGCTTTGGTAAACATGAAAATTGATGGTTTGGAATTGTTCAAGTCGGATTTGAAATTTACATTCTTTATACTCTCTTATGTTCCAAGGACATCTTGATTGGTCAAGTGGTTATTTTTTTTTAATAAACATTAAGATACAACCATTAGGGCTGAAATAAACTCTCTTTCTCAACAAGTTTTCTTCACTTTTGACCATTGAAATTTGCATGTAAGTAGTGAATTTTGATCTACTTTTCAAGGATTATTGATTGGGTGGCTTGATTTTTTATTTTGTTGGTTAAAAGTTGTTATTGTAGAAATAATAAGATACAACCATAAGGCTGTCATAATATTTTTCTGATAATTCTTTCTTACAACCTTCTTTTGTCATTTAATTCATTGTTTTAAGCATTGGAATATTATCTCTAAGTGCATGCTAATTTGCCCAATATTATATGTTGGTTATATATACACTACTGCATTTGGGTCAAATTCCGACGGCGCGTTCAACGCAATTGCCACTTTCTATTTTCGGAAGACCGACAAACCTCGGACCCCAACGTCGTTTCACATGACGTCGTTTTTCCGACGAGCACGTTTTCGTCTATATTGCGACGTTTCAAACGTGGCAAGAGAGACGTTGCAAATGTGGCAAGACCGACATTTCAAACGTAGCAATTGAGACGTTGCAAACGTGGCAAGTGAGACGTTGCAAACGTGGCAAGACCAACATTTGAAGCGTGGCAAGAGAGACGTTGCAAACGTGGCAAGACCGACGTTTCAAACGTGGCAATTGAGACATTACAAACGTGGCAAGTGAGACGTTGCAAACATGGCAAGACCGACGTTTCAAACGTGGCAATTGAGACGTTGCAAACGTGGCAAGTGAGACGTTGCAAATGTGGCAAGTGAGATGTTTCAGACGTGGCAAGAGAGACGCTTCAAAGGTGGCAAGACTGACATTTCAAACGTGGCAAGAGAGACGTTTCAAAGGTGGCAAGAGAGATGTTTCAAAGGTGGCAAGAGAGACGTTTTGAAGGTGGCAAGACCGACGGGACAAAGTATTAGCTCCGACGTGGTTGCTATGGGAGCGACACTCTTGGATTTCGCAAGAATGACGTCCATCAGGTGGCAACAACGATGGCCAGGAGTTACTAGCTTCGACGTGGTTGATATAGGAGCAAAAATATTGGAGGTGGAAAGAGAGACGTTAAGAGGTATCATCTACGACGTGGTTGCTATGGGAGCGACACTCCAAGATGTCGCAATAGCGACTATGTTGTAGATGTTTAAAAAAAAAATACAATATCAATACTAAGAGGGACAGGTACATTA
>JASDQU010209667.1:0-12883 GCA_032191745.1 Picea mariana
CTGCACTCAATCTAATCTTTCTGCATTCAAATCTAATAAGTGTTCCTGCTGTACAAGGACGAGATCTTATCTTCTCCAGGTCCCAATTGATACATAAGTACGCCTAAATATGGATTCTTTTATTCAATCGGCGGCGCTTCTCAAAATAGTCACAACCGTGACCCTGACGTTCCTCTTTGAAGTCTTTTCCGTCTTCCCGTGCAGGCTCGCTTGACGAGGTGCGGATGCTCCTGCATCAGTACGCAATGTGCTGAATTGAATGATAAATTTAGGAGACATTGAAGCTGAATAAGATTGAATGGCGTGACTATTTCCTTGCCCGTCGATTAATGGAATCTTGATGTTGGGACCTGAATATATCTACTGTTCCAAATAAATTTCATAGTCATTAAACAGTTATTTAANGACTATTTCCTTGCCCGTCGATTAATGGAATCTTGATGTTGGGACCTGAATATATCTACTGTTCCAAATAAATTTCATAGTCATTAAAAAGTTATTTAATCTATCCGATCCTTAGACCTATCCCTGTAAAAAGAAAATAAAAATTTAGGAAGGACGGAGGGGAATTCTTTAGTCCTGTAAATAGAGCAATTATACCCAAAGAAAAAAAATGTATATATATATATAACTGTGGCGGTCAGCTGATAGGAAAACCCCTTGCTTTTATGGTCCTGCATCACCACTGCAGTTCCTGAGTAATTGTTAAGGTAGATGTAAGTTCACCGCGGCCCTCTTACTTCCCTTTATCCTTGACTAAAGTTGGAGTTATCCTGAGCCTTTGTGTTGAGCGAACTCGATGCTTCCTTTCAGAGGAAAATCCTCACCTGTGCGTATCCTGCGTGAGCGTAGGCCCGTTTGGAGCGACTTCTTGAGCATGATGGACTGTGCGTCCTTTCGGATTGTATCAGCGGCATTCACCAACTTAAATTAATACTTACAGTGTTTGGATTTATCTATTTAGGGATTGTATTGTTGGGATTAAAAATAGGAAAGGTTTTGAGAATTTATTTTAACGCTGGTGTATAATGGTTGAGCATGAACAGAAGGTGCTTACACACCTCATCTTCCTGGGAGAAGACTACTCCACAATTATGTCTGTTGCCAATGATTGGTTGTGGGTATTAATCGAATATCCTGCATTTATTTCAAGGTAAGTGGGTAACCCTAAAAAGCTTACGAAACTGTCTTATTACACGTATTATGTATGAGAGTGTCTCTCCCTAGCTTATTTATATTATTATATGAAAGTTGTCTCTTGATATTTGTTATCAAGAGTTTCATTCTTACATTTCAATAACCAAAAGCATAATGGCATTATACTTACGTACTTCACAGAAATGGTAGTACCCTCTAACTAACTTGAAGCGAGGACACAAATAATGTTTTTGAAATTCATATTTGAAACCAAGTCTTATCTAGAAATATTTACTTTATTAACGTACAGATGTAGATTAGATTTGCACATTTTCCATAGTTTTATTTCTGTCATTACGAATTCAGTTAATAGGATTCCCTTAGGAAGGGACAGCATGGCTTAGTGGAATGATTATCATAGCTCGGTCTGCTAACCTCGGTCGGCTCCGTCTGCATTTTACTGTTGTTTTGTTGGTTGGCAGTAACACCTATACCTTGCCAGACTGTAGACGCCTCGGACAAGTGAATTACTGACCAACAGGTTAATTTTCCTTTAAGTCGTCCAGTATGCCTCGAAATGGTCAACGTTGGAACGAATGGTCATTAATTGCATATTGATTTACCCTAGAATGCAGAACACCGGGATTCTATTGATAAGCCACCTGAATTTACAGTTAATAATGATAATTGGTAGATGGTGGGGCAGAAGCTTGGTGCTCTAAAATTAGGATGTTGTATTGCCACCTGCTGTTATTTAAATGCCCAAGATAAACACAGTTACGAGTGCTAGGTTAGAGCGTACATTAAATGCATAAATAGTAAGCCTATGGAAATCTCCGGACTGGGGTTTTCGTATATAGCACGTAACTGCAATTATTAATGTAATAAGTAAAATGCAATATTGATATTGTTTTTGAGTATTGTTGGATTGTGCTTTATTTGGTGATTTAGGTAAGATAACCTAGGGTGTTGTAACGCGACCTTACTGATAATTTATTAGCAATATAAATGCTAGTATAAAGTGCAAATACTTGCAGCAGTAATAACTGTTTATGCCTTGGTATTCTCGTTTAATTGCAAAATAATTGTTTTCTGCCATAATAATTGTTTTATGCGTTGATGCAGTAATAATCAGCAAGTCGATGCAGTAATATTTGTTTTATGCCTTGGTATTCTCGTTAAAATTACAGTAGTAGGATTGTTTAAAATTGTCGGTGCAGTAATGTTGGGGATTTGAAAAACTAATAATTGTTTTATTGCCTTGATATGCTCGTCTAATTCGCATTAATAGGGTTGTGAATTTAGGCAATGATGATGTGGATTCACAAAATTGATACTTGTTTAAATTGCCTTGTTATTACTTGCTTAATTGGTAATAATGATAGGTTGTTTAATTTGCAAGATTAATAAGGATGGTGGATTCTTTAATTGCCCTGGGTGTTACTTGTCTAATTGCAATAATAAGGTTGTTCACTTTGCAAGTTCAAATAATTTTTATGGCCAACTCACTGCCAGATTGTTATTTACCTCGTTGTTATAAATTTTAATTGGGTCATTTCAATTTTACTGCCCGTTTAGTAGGCGAAGGAAGAAGGAAAATATGTTAGGCTAGTATGAAAGAATACCCATCATAATACCCTATGATTCTAGGTTATGACTAGTTAGACTAACGCTTGTATTATTGTATGAAATATTTTATTGTTTTATAAAGATGTTTAGGCAATGAAACAGTTACATTAGTGCTAAGGTGAATGCTAATATTTAGTGTTATTTGTTTTAAAATAATGAAAATGTAATGAGAATTTGAACGGTGTTATTAGATCAGGGAATGATTGAGGTGATGCTAGGCTAAAGTTAATACTTATGTTTAATGCTATTGTTTAAAGTAATGAGAATGTGATGAATATTTAATGGTTATGTTAACAATGTATAGAATCCTGGTGCAATAAGTTTATGGAACTTAAGGTCTACACTAATGTTGTATTGGATACATATGCTAACAGTTATATGGATTAAGGATTATGCCATTASTTATCGTGAACCCATGTTAAGGAATCAAGGTTCTTGGAACTAATGTTTATGCAATTGGTGTGGAATGGTTATGTTATGCTAAGATTAGGTAGTTCYGWTTTTKTTTTATGYGATAACTTATACATGTCATGATGTTGTTAATTTAAGTTGGAAGTTAATTTAGGGTATGSTCCTTAATTATAATGTTGATGTTATTCCAAGGTTGCAAGGTCATTGTAATGATAAGTATTTGACACCGGCGGTAAATTAATGTTGTCGTATTAGGCATGGAGAATTTTCCATGAATTACATTGTTGATAAAGGGGTAAATATAGTACCTTATTGCATTTAAAATGAGAATCTAAGTTGGTCTTGACGATTTGATAGGTAATGGTATCTCGTCGAACTCAGAATTTAAATGGAGCCTTGGGTCTGCAACTAATATCAGTGAGTCTTAGATAAATGCCCTGTCGTCTTAATGATTGGATGCTTATTTAATTATTGCTGTGCATGGATGTATGATTTTCTTGGTGGGGTCGGTAACCATTGTCCCTTGAAGTTAGATTTAGTGCCTGGTCATAATAACGGTTGTTGTGGTCTGAGTCCTTGTCTCATGTTGTCCTTAGTAAATGAGGGTTCTTTGTTGTCTATTGATGCGCTGAGTTGTAGTAATTGTAGGTTGGACTGCTTGTCTCGGGAGGGAATTAGTCACCTTCAGTAGCCCTAGCATTTATGTCTGTACGCTTCCCTGTGTCAAGAATCCAGTTCCGTATCAAGAGTCCCAGGCTGTTTAAAGGCACGGTTCCACTCTTGCGACACACTCTGAGCCATATCAGTAGTCTCGAGCTGTTTAAAGGCACAATTCCACTACTGCGACTCTATTGTTGGATTCTTTCATTCTGTGACAGTACTGTACCTAACCCCTGGTGTCTATTTCTTCTTACTGCTGCTAGTTGCACGCCTTCTGTCCAGGGGCATTATTTCCTTATGGTCTCTATGATATATCGTGTTGTCTTGATTATGTTCGTCTTATTTGCATCCTGTTGGTCCGAGTGGTGATGTAGGATCGAGGGGGTTGTTTCTTCTGCACGCGCGCACACACCTTAACAAACAAAAAAAAAATTCACCTATTTTCGAAGTTGTTGTCGTAACCAGGTGGGTTGTTACATTTTCCATGGTTTTTCCAAAAACGAGATTCACTATTTTAAAAATGATTCGCCCAAATTCTATAGGATAAAATTATTTTACCTTAAAAATCGCCAAAATTTTATAAAACTATATATAATCCTTATAAATTTGAATATTTTTACAAAAATATCACCAAACATTTATAGTTGGCATATGAAGGATTAGTAAGATTCGCTAAGGTTTCTACATTTTAAAACAAATTTCTATCCTTAAAATCATCCCTGGACACCATTTCCATGTTCAATTTCAAAGAGGGCCCAAAGCGAAAGATGTTGAAGGTGAAATATTTTAAGCACCTTGACTTTGCAGGACATCTGTATAACAGATTTTTGGTGGCATATGGGAAATTTCCGTGGAACGATGAGGTTCCACACTATTTTGCAAGACACTTTTTTGCAGAGTTTTTCTTGCACATGCACCCTGATTATACTAGTCTGTCATCCAAATATTATGGGAATGGTAAAGGACGTACATATGATCGCAAAGGGGCATATCGAAGTGTGTCATTGCCAAGGCCTCCACAACCTTTAATACCTCACCCAACAAGGGCATTTGCTTCACTTTCAGAGTTCTGGGCTACATCAGAAGTTGGCAAAGAGGCCATGATTGCAATTGGGGAAAATTTAGAAGCTATTTTTTATGGTGTTGATGTTGGCATGAAGCGTCAGTGAGAGGAAGCCAATTCCTGGGCCACATTTGTTGATAAAACATATGCAGAGTTAGATACAATGTCCGCAGAAGATGTTTTGGAGTATGCAAAATTTTGCTAGGATGGTTGGATGAAGGTCATTCAGAATGATGACCCGAACCGCAGATTGGTATGTGTTCTATTTAGGAAATTTTTGATGCATTTTATGATAGTCTACTTCTAGTTCTAGATTTAGATATCAGTGTCTCTATAGAAATAATTGAGTTCCTCTTGCCATTAATTGTTGTTTGGAGATATGTTAAACGAATCTCCAGTCAATGGGGGACTTGATTCGATAAGTTTAAATTTGGATGGGTTGAATCATGTATGTGTTTTCTAATAGTTGTTCAATCTCCACTCTTTTGAATAAGAGATCAACAACATTTATGATTTTGTATAATTGTGAACACATTGAATCCCAGATTTAGTTCTTAGTTGTGTTGTTCACATATCTCTATTCCATCCCCTACTACTTGGTCAGACTTGTCTCAATTCTCATTGGGAGAGTTTGAAGAGGGTGGGAGTTCACAGGTATAATTTAATGTCTTAAAATCATTTAAATTTAATGTGTTATAATCATTTAAATATAATATTTCAAATTTTCAAATTTGAAATGTATTATATAGGCTAATGTGGAGAAGAGAGTACCTGAGAGTGTGCTCGGAAGAGACATTGGGATTGAGGAAGCAGAGGAAGTACCCAGATTAGGGAAGGATGTGTCCATTCAGGATGATTGATAAATGTATGTTCTTGACCTTTATCAAATTTTTGTTTTCTCAAAATTTTAGTTTAGCCTTTCCTATTCAACGCTTTGATCAATTATTTTGAAATATATAGAACCCCTAGATAAGTTTATCATTGTTTTAAATGGTGTACATTCAAACTTATTTAAGGTTAGATCATGATGAAGACCTAATTTTGAACTTGAACATGCTTGGATATTTGAGAACAAACTCTATCCCACATCAGTACAGGCTCTATCCCACATCAGAAAAGAGAAAGTTTCTAAATTTCCCTCGATTGCATTCCTTGCTTTCTTGTCCAAGAATGGCGTAGTATGGACAAATTTGTGTTTTCTACATATGAAGAAGTGAATTCCTTGTTTCTAGGGTATTGTCAAACTCTTAACAAAATTGGTTACTAATAACAAAAACCAACATTCAATTAGATTTACAAATAAACTCACACATATTGTATATGTGAGCTCGCTCACATAATTTCAAAGAGAATTTCATTATATCTAATATGAATACATCCCATTTAAATGGTTTTTGAAGGATGACTTAATATACATGTGCAAATTTGTGTTTTCTTCATGTACATGTACGATTATATGAGAACATCTATTCCACCGAAGAAAGAGGAGATAAGTATTTTCCGGAAGAATGGTTTTTAAAATTATGATTTGTGAACTTTTTTAGATAATAAGTAGTTTTTTGGAAGAATGGATTAATATGAATATTTATGAGTCCTGTAGTTTGAAAGGGAATCGTGGAATTTGATTATATGACCACTGCAGAAGAAGAAGAGAGAAGTATTTAACTGTTGAGGAGATTAGTATTTTCTTGATGTGTAAATATGATCAACACAGATAAAATATTGGTGTAATGGTTGAAAAAAACAGATAAAATATGGTTGAACCATATTTTATCTATGTTTTTTAAGAATGATCTAGAGTTTTTTTACATGTACCATTTTTATAAATATCATATTTGGAAATATGTTTGAAGATAGTCAAAACAAGTCATCAAAATATGGAATGTACTTTCAATGAAAAATAAATATTTATGGAATGTACACATGTGCCACTTGTTTAAAAACACCGTAATGGTATTCCATCTTCAATTATTCATTCATGATCGACTTTGGACATTTTCCATTTTCTAACTTTTTTTTTTTTTTATTGAACTTCTATTAATTTTATGCGTGTTGCACATACCAAATGATATTGACAACTTGTGACATCTGACTGGTAGTCTTGAAAGTGAACATGAGTATTGGTTTGATGGGTTTCTTGAAAAAAATATCCTTTCAATACAATGGATCCTCTTTCATATATAAAACCGTTATCATCAAAATCTTCTAACCACCTCATCTTTTGTTCCATGCATCACATCAAATAATATTTCACGTTTTCAATGTTGTCTACAGGTGAAACCATGGAAAAAACATCTCTTGCAAATAATTGGATATATTGGACAACAAATAATCTGTGTTAGATTATCACACAAGTACATCTATAATTTATTTGAAAAAATTTAAACATAAAATTTTTACCTTCTCTAACAAGATCAAAAACTCTATCGCCATCAACTGACACTATAGTTTCATTTGATTCCATCTCCTTTGAGCTTGCAAGTGGCATTTTCCCTTTTACATTAAGTTCAATATGTGTCCAAGATTTAACATATCCTGCATTTTTGTTCTCGCAAATATCTATGGATTTTGTGTCCTCTATGTAAACTGAAAAAAAACAAGAGTCATTTCGTCTATCAAATGCAAACCCATTTTGAAAAAGTTTTTTTTTAACTGAATATATTTTTCGTGTCCTAGGTATTGTATTGGTGTCATATGGGATTGATCTATTTACATCTTCGATTCCAACATACCAAAAAAAACTGCACAAGACAAGAACTTGTTAATTTGAAATCTCTCAAGAAAATGATTGAAGATTGAATGTAAATTTGAACACGTTCAAATTTATATATCTTGTGTACATACATGTAACATTTATATATAGACACACCTGCGCACATCCCTTGATGGATTATATTCATGGCTTAGCACCATTTTCCACCATTCAACAACTTGTTCAGCAAATTCAAATCGATCGGCATGAGGGTTCAGCTGATACCTTTGAAGTGCTCATTTTATACATGCCCTTGCACTGTCGTGCTCTCCTTTTCCA
Organism: Picea mariana; assembly: GCA_032191745.1. NCBI lineage: Eukaryota > Viridiplantae > Streptophyta > Pinopsida > Pinales > Pinaceae > Picea > Picea mariana. The sequence continues at coordinate 7,932 of JASDQU010209667.1, forward strand.
TGGCCAGTCTCAAAAAAATTCCAACAATGTGTAATGTTTATTTTTTTATGAAGACGACATAACCAATAGAATGATCGTGCAGATTTGAACTAACCCACACATCCATCAAACCATATCCAATGTCGATCGAATCTGATTTTGTGTTCTTTCAATGAATCATAAAATTTATCAAAACAATGTTGTACATAATGTGTGTCGTGTGCTCGATCATCACTTATATAAAAGTGATATTCTTTAATAACATAGCGTTTGTCGTTGGTGCTTTCTATGTTACCAAGACTCCGTTGAGCATGTCTATATAGAACGTGGACACATATCGTGACTTGATCATAATGATAATATTCTCTCTATATTTCTTTTTGTGCAACGAATGTGTAATTCTCTGCAAAATCAACTATAGACAAAATTGTCCCTGGTGGAAACACTTCGCAGGATTGTTTGAATTGTAGATCTTGCCATCGAGCTCTATGTGAATGCTTGGTGTATTTATAGATTTCTTCCTTAAACCTCTTCAAAAAATCAATCACGCAGATTTTATCTACCTTCAAATCAATCCTTTTGGAAATAACATTTGAAGAATGTCGAGGCGTACTGCTCATATATTCATATCTCTTCCAATTGACTCTTATATTAGAAAATGATTGATCATTCATATCAATATGATACTTTGAATGAAACAAACTTAGATTTCCACAACGATCACATTTCTTTCCACCAATACATTTTTGTTTGTAAAATAAATCATCATCTTCTCTTTCACATAGAATTTCATATATAAAAACACAGAATGTGGAAGGAGGAGGTGAACCTGGCCCTAAAGTTTTACCAAAATCCAAAAATGTGTCGTAATACAACTCAAATTCCACATGATAATGACAACAACAAGTGTCATGGACAATGATGGGTCTAACAAACCATGGTTTTTGTTGCACAAATGTATTGATGGAAATTTTAACTTCTTTGTGCTCTTCTTTGAACTTGTTGAACAAATCTATTTGTGTCATTGGCAATATATGTTTTGGATGTTCTTCATATTTTTTTCGTGATATTCTTCATTGAAACACATCCCTTGGATGTGGCGAAACACAATATTCTTTCAACCAACAATTACGGGCCAATTCTTTAACATTTTCTGCAAGTCTATCTTTATAGGGTTGTCTAGAAATCACTGTCCAACAAGCCAATTCATCATTTACATCTATTTGCAATCAAAATTTTCTATGTTTGTGCAATGTTTTTCTTGACGTTCCCATCACTTTTTCCATGTGTTGTGTCAAATGATCTTTTATATTGCTCACTGAAACAATTGTTGTTTGTAACATTCTACGTGCAACACGAACATCTTCTTTTCAAGATTTTCCAAAATCTTTTAATACACTAGTTATATTGTTAAAGCAATTCTATTTCACCTTTGTATCCTTTGTCGACTTTTGAATACCCAATAATGATGTAGCCTCTTTTAACTTTCTTGACTTCATTAGACAAAGTAAAAGTTGAGCTTGTATTGTTACTGATTCATCTTTGAAAAAAGTATTATACATATTCTTAGTTCGATATCTTATATAATTCTTAGCTTTTTTCTTCCCAAATTTGTCAGTATCAACATTTTCTAATATTTTATCATCAATGTTGATAGATTCTCCTGCATATTTCAATTTAAAGTTTATATTAAAAAACATAACTCAAACACAAATTCACTAAATTATATATATTTGAGTGTTCATCTTGTATTAATCTAAATTTATGTACATACCTATAGGTGATTCATCTTTTCCTTTAATTTTGGTTTCAACGTCTTCTGCTTCAATTTCGGTTTCAACGCCTTCTGCTTCAATTTCGGTTTCAACTTCTTCTTCGACATTATGAGACAAATTTATTTATGTTTTTTGAAAAACATCAAATTGTAATTACAATCAATTATATTATTTACAATATTTTAAATTTAAATTCTATACTTTAAATTATGTACTTTTTGAATACAGTCCCAATGTGTGTCGTGTGCTCGATCATCATATGTGCATGCATACCTGGTTGAACTTCTTCTTGTCGAAAATATCTATTGACATTATCATCACTTATTTCTTCAATATTTTCACATTCTTGTTTCTTTCTCTGATAAAGCTCTTTCCTTTGTTTGATTTGGTGAGTATCATTTTGAGTGTGATCAAATTTTCTCTTGCGCAAAAATTTGTTTCCCATGACTTTTATAGTTATCTGTAAAAGATATGTTCAACAAAGACTCCACCTTGAAAAAATGCTCAACATTTATCTTTCAACATATAAATTGTTATTCCAATAAAAACTTGAACAAACATCAATTACCTTACTCAACAAAAACCAAAAAAATGATTCAAACTTTGTTTAAGTGCTCTAGAAAACCATCATGTATCGATATCGATCCTCCAATTAAGCCTATTGAATAGAGGGAAGAAATAAATAAAGAAAAGAATACAGTTGCAATCAGTAATAGAAATGATTTGAAATCCCTATCCCTGAGCTTATCTCTGTCTGTCCATCCGATGAATTGTGTTAAATGTGTTCGACCGAAAGCCTATTTATACAATTTAGCAAGAAATGAAATTATATGACATGTCTTTTCATTTTTTCCGACTGGCAGAATTCACTCAACAACCTTTCGACCGAAAGAAGGTTTTTTCGGTCAAAAACCTTGGAAACTGTTCAACATTGACGGTTTTCGTTAGATTTTAGTCTTTCGGCCGAAATAATTGTTTTTCGGCCGAAATATTATTTCGTCCGAAAACATGAAATTGGGAATAAAAACAAAAACCAGAGAATTGCCTCAATCTTACCTAAACTTCGGAGGTTGCGGAATCCTGCAAATACTGCAAATTTGGTTTCAAAAATGACACCAGAATTTCCAAAATTGAATCTACTTTCAATTCTTATGATTTGTTTTCATTTTCTTTATTTTTATCTAATTTAATTTAATTTAAAAAAAAAACACTACATAATATTTTCAGTAGACATTATGATTCGGTGAAATGAAATATCGGTATCTCTAAAAATATACAGTGAAAAAAATGGAAACAAATATATTCATAATCCTTAAACTGTTCTTTTCAAAAGGGTATATTTATATTTTAGTTTTAAGTAAAAATTAAGATAGATACAAGGTGTAGAAAAACATGTGTTTAAAATCTACAACATTTTCATCTTGGTCAACTTCAAAAAAATTTAGAAATTATAATATTCATCCGTTAGATTCAAAATTATAGTCATAATAAAATAGAGTCTTTGTAGATTGTTGCAGTATATTTCATTTCTTAAAAACATAAGTTTAATAATAGATACATTGTTGTAGAAAAAAGTAACTCATTATCATTCCTTTCATGTTTAAGAAACATACTGTTAAACAATTGTCAAATTGACATATCAAATCGTGATAAAAAAAAACTTGAAAAATAGTCATTGGAAAGCTAACACAATTCTTCACAAGTTTTGTTTTTACTGTAAAGTGAAATTCTAAATAAAAAAACAACTTTTGTATGTCGGAATTTGAAGAACTTGTGAAAATACAATTTTTTTTCTCATAAAACAAGCGAAACTGTAACCCATCTTCATGATTTCACCCATAAACAATAACTAATAATAACATAACCAACCACGGTTAAACAAATTTAAGATCTAGTTACTCTCTTAATTTAAGAGTACATGATTTAAAAAATTTGTAAATCTTAAAATATATTCTTGGTAAAAAAAATTGAATTAGATAACTATATAATAATCTAAAAATAAATATAGAACTGTGTATGAATAAAGTTCACAAAATTCCATATTAAGTCATTCTTCCAATGAAATACTTATCTCCTTGTGGATAAAGTCTCAAATCCTTGGACAAAGTCTCAAATCCTTGTGGATAAGGTCCCAAATCCTTGAGGTGAAATTTTCCTTATAGATAAGGTCTCAAATCCTTGAAGTGAAATTCTTCTTGTGGATAAGGTCCCAAATCCTTGAGGTGAAATTCTCATCCCAAGTGATGTTATTGTGTTCTTGGTAAAACAGATTGTATGTTAGAGTTAAATAATAATCTGAAAATAAATATAGAACTGTGTATGAAGACAATTCACAAGTCTCCATGTATTAAGTCATTCTTCCAAAGAAATACTTATCTCCTTGTGGATAAAGTCCAAAATCATTCAGGAAATTCTCCTTGTGGATAAAGTCTCAAATCCTTAGATGTAATTCTCATCCCAGGTGTTGTTATTTGATCATATTTACACATCAATAAAATACTAATCTCCTCAGCAGCTAAATACTTCTCTTCTTCTTCTGCAGTGGTCATATAATCAAATTTCACGGTGCCCTTTCAAGCTAAAGTACTCATAAATCTTCATATTAAGCAATTCCTCCAAAAAACTACTTATTATCTAAAAAAGTTCACAAATCTCCATTTTAAAAACCATTCTTCTGAAAAATACTTATCTTCTCTTTCTTCGATGTAATAGATGTTCTCATATAATATTACGTCATTCTTGGACAAGAAAGAAAGGATTGAAATCGACGAAAAATTAGAAACTTTCTCTTTTCTGATGTGGGATAGAATCTGTTCTTGTAACGAACCGCCTCGTTACGGAAACCATTCTAGTGATAGGTGCAATTTTTATTTTTTTTTCTTGTGTGTGTGCGGTGTGTGCGCGCGTGTAGAAGTAAAAACACACTTGACTCTATGTCACCCCTTGACATTCAACAAGGCGTGACCTTGGTGTTCATTGCAAGTAGACAAAAGCATACGACGAGAAATCGCAAACAACTAAGACCATAGGCAAGGGTGCACAACGCAACATTTAACGACAGGTAAAACTGACCACTACACACGACTGACCTCCCGCCCGTCCTACCCTGCAAGGTTAGGACCTCCAAGACACATAATCAACGCTCAAGCCTGGTTTCCCATCGTCTTTAACCATTTAAGGTCTAAGGGCTGGCGACTG
>JASDQU010209667.1:14557-30188 GCA_032191745.1 Picea mariana
CGGGTAATTCAATCTCGTAAGCATTTGCCCCGAATTTTTTCAAGACCCTACATGGTCCAATTTTCTTCATCTTTAATTTATTATATGTCCCTCTCGGGAATCTTTCCTTTCTCAAATGTGCCAGAATCAAATCACCAACCTCAAACTAAAGTTGTCTTCTGTGATGTTCTGCTCTGTGCTTATACTCCTGGCTTGAATTCTGCAATCGATTCTTCACCTGGCTGTGAAGTTCCTTCATCACCTCTTCGAAATCTTTTGCACTAGCGCTCCTAGTCGCAGTCTGTTCTGAATCCCTCAGTTCAGAAATTCCTCTTGGCTGCATGCCATATACAATCTGAAATGGACTCTGCCTTGTGCTTCTTTTAACTGAGTCGTTATACGCAAACTTTGCCTGTGGTAATATATTGTCCCACTGGCTGTGGTGTTTTGTCACCAAGCTCCTCAGCAAGTCTCCCAGACTCCTATTTACCACTTATGTCTGTCCGTCCATCTAAGGATGATAAGATGAACTAAATGACAAGTTAGTTCCCAGCTTCTTCCATAAGGTCCTCCAGAAATGTCCTACGAACTTCGTATCTCTATCCGAAACTATGCTTCTTGGTAAGTCGTGAAGTCGAATGACTTCTTTGAAAAACAGGTTCGCAATGTGTGTTGTGTCGCTGGTTTTCTGACATGGAATGAAGTGTGCCATCTTGGAAAATCTATCCACCACCACAAGGATTGAGTCGAACCCTCTTTGTGTCCTTGGCAATCCCAATATAAAATCCATGTTGATTGCATCCCACGGCTTCTCAGGTATGGGCAATGGTTGATAAAACCCTGCATTCTGTTTCCTTCCCTTCAAATGCTGGCAAATTTTGCATCTGTCCAAAAATTTCTTGACTTCTTCTCACATTCCCAGCCAAAAATATGACTCATTCATCTTTGTGAACGTCTTGTCATGACCAAAATGTCCAGCCAATCCTCTACTGTGTTTTTCCTTTAGTAAATTCTCCCTCATGGAGCATTTTGGAATACAAAGTTGATTGCCCTTGAACAGCAATCCCTCCTAGATCATGTATTCTGCCCATTGGCTCCTATCTCTGAGAATTGGATTCTCAGTTGCTTCATATGCCTCCCTAAAATTTGGATCATCTACGTACATGTCTCTGAGATCATCAAAACCCAAGGTTTTGACTCTGAACTCCTGCAATAGCAAACACTTCCTGCTCAAAGCATCAGCAACTTTGTTAGCAGTACCAGAAATATGTTTAATCACAAAAGTGAAATTTTGCATATACTCAACCCATTTTACATGTCTCTGATTCAACTTCTCCTGTTGAGTCACAAATTGCAATGCATGATTGTCACTGTATAAAACAAACTCCTTCAGAATTAAGTAATGTCTCCATTTCTTCAATGCATGTATGATAGCATAAAACTCCTTGTCATGTGTGGAGTACTTCACCTTCGCTTCATTCAGCTTCTCGCTGAAATATGCTATTGGCCTGTCCTCTTGACTCAAGACTTCCCCTATTGCAAACCCACTTGCATCGCATTTCACTTGAAATGTCTTTCGTAAATCCGGCAACACCAAAATTGGTTGTTCCGTGATCTTCCTCTTCAACAAATTAAAACTCTTTTCAGCTTCTTCTGTCCAGTGAAAAGATTTATGTCTTTTTTTCACTGTGTCCATCATTGTTGCACTAATTCTACTGAAATTTCTAATGAACTTTCGGTAGAAACTAGCCAATCCATGAAAACTTCTCACCTCAAAGATACTTTTCGGTGATGGTCAATTCTTGATCACCTCTACCTTATCTGGATCCATCCTCAATTTATCTGCAAATATGACAAATCCCAAATAAATGAGCTCCGTCTTCATGAATGAGGACTTCATCATATTTATCAACAGCTTCTCCTGCTGTAATTTATGCATCACTGTAGCCAAATGCTTCAGATGTTTAGCCTCCGTTCTGCTGAAAATTAGTATGTCATCCAAATACACAATGACAAATTTTCCAATGAACTCCCTCAAGACTTCATTCATCAATCTCATGAAGGTACTCGGCGCATTTGTTAAGCCAAACTGCATAACAAGACATTCATACAACCCTTCATTGGTTTTGAATATTGTCTTCCATTCATCACCTTCTCTCATGCGAATCTGGTGATATCCACTCTTCAAATCAATCTTTGAAAAGAATTTTGCTCCACTCAAGCAATCCATCAGATCATCCATCCTCGGCAATGGAAATCTGTACCTGATGGTTATTTTGTTGATCGCCCTTGAGTCAGTACACATCCTCCATCCTCCGTCTTTCTTCGGACTGAGTATTGTTGGAACAGCACACGGACTCAAGCTCTCTCTGACCAACCCTTTGTCCAACAAATCCTGGACTTGTCTTTTAACCTCTTCATTCTCTTGCGGCGTCAATTTGTACGCATCTTTATTTCGTAAAATGGCTCCTGGTATGAGATCAATATGATGACTCACACTTGTGATCGATGGCAACGAACGAGGTAATTCGTCCACTACTATGTCAGCGAACTCTTCCAGCAATTCCTAAATCTCTTCTGGTAAATCATCTACCCTTGTGCTGGTCAAAACAATCTTTGGTTTCCTGACCACAATGAATTGTGGTTCTTCTTTCTTCTTTACCTCAGTAATAAGTTCCTTCCCACTCATGAGAAGTACAGTGTTACTTACTTCAGGTTTCACCTCCTTATCTTTGATTGGAAGAAACATGTGAGTTCTCCCATTCTTCTCTAGGGTATACGTGTTTATTCTCCCATCATGAATCACATTTCTATCATATTTCCATGGTCTACCCAGCAATGGATGACAAAAATCCATAGGAATAACATCACACAAGATCTTATCATTATATCCTCCTATCTTAAATTCAACTAAACATTGTTTAGTGACAGTTACCTGATGTCCTTTTTGTAACCATGAAACTCTATATGGGCTTGGATGATCAATCATCTCCAGCTCCAGCTTTTCTACCATCTCGGTTGAAACAAGATTATCTGTGCTACCACTGTCTACAATGACCTTGCATACCTTGCCCTTGGTTTTGCAAGCAATCCGGAAAAGTCTATTTCTTTGGACTGAACTCTCCACCTCCTTCTCTGGTGTCAAAAGAGCTTTTCGCATCATCAGCGATCTTCTGCCTTCAGCATCTTCCGCCTCAACATCCTGCCTCTGTGCTTCGGCGATGTGAGTTTCTCCTCCTTCTTTCTTTTTGTCTAGACACTCATAAGACTTATGCCCATTCTTTCCACATGTGAAGCATGTTATTACTCCACCTCTTCTTCTTCCTCTACCTCTGGTACGAGGAATCATATTATTATCAGCATAATATCCTCTATGTCCGGTATGTTTCCCTCTTTGTTCAGTATATTTCCCTCGATGTGAGGTTCCACCTCTTTCAGTTCGAGTTTGAGGTTTCTTCCATTCCTCTTTGGGCTTCTGGTTTTTATCCTGGGCAATTGATTTGCCTCTGGGCTGACTTCTGCCTCGACCTCTTTGACCCTTCTTTCAGCTTAGCTTCTCTTCCGCTTTTAGAGACATCTGATAAGCATCTTCCATCGTTCGGATGGTCAACATGCTCATCTCATCCTGGATGTCGTATCTCAGTCCATTCATGTATCTGGCTACCTTTTCATCATCTCTTTCCCGATGACCTACCCTGATGTTCAGTCTGTAGAACTCTTCAGTGTATTCTTTCACTGACATCATCTTCTGTCTCAGGTTCTGTATCCTTCTGAACAGAGTAATTTGATAATCCTTGGGGATGAATTTCGCCTTCATCTTCGCTATCATTCTATCTCAGCTTTTGATCTTTTGCTTGCCTTTGCAGTGTCTGTCAACTTGTAGTTCATCCCACCACAATGTTGCATGTCCCTTTAATCTTGTGATAGCATGTTTGACTTTCTTGTCATCTTCGACATCTTCATAGTCAAAGTATGTGTCCAGGGCTCTAATCCAGTCTAGAAGCTCCTCTGCATCCAAGTTTCCCTCATAAACTAGAATGCCCATTTTCGCTCTTGCACCCATTCTTGCAATAGCTCTAATCAAACGTTCGTTTGCTGCATCCTCAGCTACAACTTCTTCTTCATGTTCTACTTCAATTTCTCTTTCAGAATCACTAAGATCCCCAGCACTGACTGTACGCCTCTGTGTTGTTTCCATGTCTTCGAGTCTGGCTCGTAGATCATGTGTCTCTCTCTCCATTTCTGGATTTTGCTTCTACCTACCCCTTCTTCTCAGCATTTCCCTCTCCTCTAGTGGATCGGGTGTTTGTCTATCTCTTCTCCTTGGCGGCAAGGTGAATTCTCCTTTTCCCTTCTACAGAAAGAAAAGAATCCTTTATGTGCTCTGATACCAAAAATGATGATGCAGCCACCCTCCTCAACCGACAGGTCGGAAGGCCCATGCCAACTGGATCTTTCCTTCTTCACTGGCCCGAAGAGCTCTCGGATATGGCTCTTCTATTTCCCTTTCGGGAAATCTGCACCCACAATCAACTTCGTGAAATTCCCCCTTTTTCTTGGGAAATCGGACTTCGCACCTTCGCGAATCCAATGGTCAAGCACTGTGTCCCTCTATCTCTGAGACCCAAAAACAGTAAATGCTGACCTTTTCTCTTTCTCCTTCGGACTTCTCCCTATCACGATTTCGGCGGTTGCAATATTGAGTAGCTCATTCCCTCGATTCCCGAAACCCGATTTTCCAAGATTCTGATGCACTCGCAAGGTTGACTCTTCAATGCCCCTTTACTCCTTCGGGACTTCGGACTTCGTGATATCGCGAATCCTAATGCAATGTGTTCAGAACTCCTCTCCACGAAACCCTGAAATGATCAATGTAGTTGACTGTACAACCACCATGCACCACCTGTCCGCCTCGCTGGCGTCTATGGCCCACACACATGTTTCTCCACCCTTTCGTGGCTTTGCGCTTCGTGATCCAAAGTGCTCAACTTTTGGCCTTCTACCTCGCGATCCCCGAATTCACGAGATTTATGGATCTCTGCCACCTGCCCCTATGAGTGGACAGCTTTGATCCGCTCGCCACTTCGCTGCTTCGCGAATCTTGATACCAAGTTTTTGACCCTTCCACTCACGAAATCCTAATAGGCAATTTCACGAGTGATCCAACAGCCCCTGGCTAACTTGAACCTATGATTCTACTCCTCTTGAGCTTAGAACCCTTTTGCTACACCCACGGTAACTTCGCTACTGCTCTGCAAGATCTGACGGCTCACGGAACTTCATGATTTCTCCTAAGAGAATTCCGACCATCCGTTCTTCCTCTGCGAATTTGTCCTCTTGTGGTCCGACGTCGCTATGCCTTCCTACAAACTTTCCAGGTACTTTTCCTCTTCCTTCCTTCGACTCTTCAAAGGTTCAAATCCCTCTGAACTTTTCCACGACTCTGCATCTTTTAGAAAAACCTTTGCACGCACTCCTTGCGGCAGACTTTCAAACACCTTCAAGTGTTGAACTCCCTTTTCGACTCTGCACACACCTGCGGCAGCAGTCTCTCAATGCTTTACTCAGGTTCACAACTCTGATATTTTACCCAGCCTGTGCACTCCTTGCATGGCTCATGTGCCCAACTGCACTTCTGAGTGAATGAGAACAAAATCTACCCTATCTGAACCCTTTGTCAACGCACTCCTTGCGGACAATTCAACTGCACTCTTTGCAGGAACTCTTGCTCAGATAGAGAAACAATTGAAACTCATTTATCTTACTCTCTCTCTCTCTCAGATTTCAGACATTCAACTAGAAATAATTTATACATAGCCTAAAAGCAATTGCATGACAGAAAGAGTAAAACATTCACGCGCATAATATTCAAAAATGCATACAGAGAATACATGAACACCATGAGTCTGAATCACAGCTTTCTTGTATTAATTCAGAACCTCTGTACATGGAGTCTACTACGCAGCTCTCTGCTTCTCCTCTATTCTCTTGCTAATGTTCTTCCACTACTATACAATAATAAAATGAGGGTGTCTATATCTGTTTTCCCTCCAGCTCTAAAACTGTCTAATCTACACATTCAATTTTATCTACCTTCATTTATTACCATAATTGCCTCCTATCTACTAAGGACGAGAGCGAATCGCTCAAGGTCTATTACATTATACAAGTGTGCCTTCATTTAATTGTTTCATTTCATTTACGATTGGTGCATTTACTTTAAGAGAATTTCAAAGTTTGTGCTGGCTTGTCCAGCTGTCCATCGTCTCCGCACTGGCTCGCTTGAGATGCTCCTGCATCACTTTCCTTCACTTTTATTTCCTTTTCCATGCCATTCCATAGCATATCATGCCTTGCCTTCACTTTCCTTTCCATTCATGCATTTCCTTCACTCTCCTTGCCTTTCCTTCACTTGTATTTCCTTTTACATGCCATGTCATTCCATTCAATAGCATGCCATCCCTTGACTTCACTTGCCTTGCCTTTCCTTCACTTCCATTGCCTTGCATTTACTTGCCTTTCCTTCACTTGCATTGCCTTGCATTTACTTTCCTTTCCTTCACTTGTCTTTCCTTTTCCATGTCATGCCATGCCTTTCTTTCACTTGCATTTCCTTTTCCATGTCATGCCATGTCTTTCCTTCACTTGTCTTTCAATTCATGTCTTTCAAGTCATTCCTTTCCATGTAGGATCCAGATGTTACCCCCAACCTAGCGGTAAATAAGGGTATCATGTCTCGAGGCCCACAAGTGGTATACATGGAGTGTCGAGAGCCAGATGGACAGAGCATATCCCTATAGGGGCCCTTCTTTTCATTGATTCATCCTACACATCACCAGTAGCAACATACACCACACTGGCCTAGTTCCCACAAGGCAATGGTTCTTTCTCCATGAGGTCATGAGTAAAAGTATCATGGTACGTATCACTCTGATATTTAAAGAATTTGAACATGTTGCAAATGATCTTTCTTTATTTCAGAACATTTGCTTGGAATTTATACTATTTTCCTTATTTAAACATGAGGGGGGTGTCATCGTGTCCTAGTAAGTTGGTTTCCCTTGGGAATGGGTTGTTACTGGGTGGTCCCTTGAAAATTCATCGTCCATTCCCTACCATACTGGTAACTTTCCATACCTTTTCCCTCCATCTCCCTATCCTTTTGGGATCTTCGGGTGTATTGACCTAAGAAGGGATTGTACCTTACCTCATGGGAAGAAGGGGATAAAGGCCTAGAGGGTAAAAGTAGCTGGAAAAATATAAGAGTCAAACATAAAACCTTTGATATTCTTCGCCTAGGGATCCTTGAGAAAGAAATGAAATGTTTCTCTGTAAGAAATCAGGGACCTACAAAATGAATGATAATGAATACTCAAGGCGTTAGTTGGTGATAAGAGGTCTCATCATGAGCTGACCTATCATGATCATATGTATTTAGTGGTATGAAATTACCATCATCTGGTCACCAATCAAGGGTAGTGGCCCTCGGTTTCATGACTGAGGGAAAGGGGGTCTCATCACAAGTCATCCTTCACATTTCCGCGAGGTATTTGTGAATGAAACTGTCGTATCTAGACACCAAGCCATGACAGTGGCCTCCAACTAATTTCTTGAAACATGAAAGAAACATGAAATAAAAATATAAGAAGAATAATGAAAAACAAATTGGCTTGGAAAAATTGCATTGCGGAGAAAGGGCATCTCGCCCTCCACAAAGGAGCCCATAGTTAAGACATTACAAACCCTTGTATGTCATGAACCCCATGCCCAAAATTTTACCCCACACCATCTCACATACACACATGACTAGGATAGGCTCCACCTAGGAAACACCCTAGACCTGGGAGTTATTGACCCAATAGGGCATCTTGAGACCCTTCCCAAACCTAAATTTCACAAGTGTTATAACATCCTTGAGAATTTGTTCGTTTTAGGGGAGTTTGATGCACATGTTCAAGTGATTTTATTACTAGATGTGATTTACTTGCTATGATACTTGTGACTCATGGAAATATGGAGGGCGTACTTGTTTGATTTGCAGGACTTTTCTTAGTGAATAGATATCCATGAGGAGATGACCAGTTTAGACCTTAATGAGGGCCTAAATCCCATGGATGCACCTTGAGGCCCCAGGCTTGGGGAAAGATAGCGATGACCAGTTTGCACAATTAAGGAAGAGGATGTTTCCTTTGGAGTCACTCTGGCAGGCCTAGACGATGAATTTCCACCCTTCCCCACCTAGACGTTGGCCTTTGGATACCTTAGACATCACCCTAGTATCCCATGACGTCACACGGGGCTAGGGTTTGACACCTGGACATGTTGGAATATAGTTCTGGCATGTGTGGCATTGAGGATGGCCTTTGGAGGCCTAATGCTCAGCTAGATGACCTCAACGTCTCATGGAGGAGGCCTAACATTACCCTAAACAGGATAATGTCACCCTCTTTAGGGTTTACTTTATGAAAATTAATTTATTTCTAATTTTAATGAGCAAATTGACATGTAGGCTCAAAACTGTGAAAAGACACAATTGTTGGGTAATTAAGCCAAGATTTTCCATATAAATATGGTTGGCTAAATTTATTTTTACATCATAACTCACCTCTCACAAGAGGGATATTGAAATTGGCACCATTTTTGGGGTACTTGGCTGAAATTTTGAGAACTTGATTGGAGACTTGCTTGGATGCATTTTGGATCATTTCTTGGTGGAATTTTGGCAAATCTAGGGTTTTTTATGCTTGATTGTTCTTGGTGAAGTAAGTAAATTGAAATTTTCATTTCATGATAAATGTTTATTGTATGTTTACTTGTTCATATTCAATATTATGAAATTTCTTTCTTGAAAACCCTAGGAGTAACAAACATAAGGTGTTTCTTTCTTTCTCTTTGTTTTCTAGTCTCTCCTAAGATGATCTTGTCTAGACAAACTTATAGAGCCCTAAAGTGCTATCACTTTAGAAGCTTTGTCTAGTTCTTATTGAATTAAATATATTTCAAGATTCTAAGGATAGGAGAAATCATTAGGGCCTAGAAGTTCCTACACCCTAGTTGTACCTTCTCTTAAGGGTTTGGTACTTGAGGACTTAAGGTGCTATTCCTCGAGCTTCCACCTTTTCATCTCTTAGACAAGTATAATCATGGTTTATTTCTCCAATTTATTATACTGATATAATTGACTCCATAAACACTAAAAGGCACTAGTTCTCACTTCTCTCTTGTTGGAATATTGATCAAACACTCAAACCTCATTCTCTCAAGCCTATGCTAACTAAGTCTAACACTAACTTAGCCTAGATCTCTAACTTTATTGTTGTTTTTATAAATGTTTGATACATCCATATAACTGCAACAATTTTTTTGCATACACTAAGCTAACTCATAGCTAACTTACTCAGAACTTGCTTGTGACAATAGATAAGGAATCTTTTCTTCTTGTGGCAATGAACCACTTAGTTCATCAAATGAGAGATAGAGTTCCAAGACAAACTCAAGTTGGACATAAATATTTTATACTTCTAAGACAATCCATTCAAATCTATAAACACAAACTCTTTATAAAAAAAATGTGAATTGCTCTCCTTTAATTATCCAAAGGATATATAGCTTGTTTCTCAACTTTAGCACTTGAATCTAATACAAGTTCTTTAGGATTACTAAAACCTTATGATCACAATAGGTATGCTAAATTGACACAATGATGTAAACTAGGCAATTACATAGCATCCTTATTTCTTTCTTCATAGATTTTCAACTCAAGTTTGTTTGTAGAAGGTTTTTCATGTTTTTCCACCAATTTTTCATGAGTATATTTTGAATCTTATACTTCCATATCGCATGATTTTTTCCATCAAGCTCTACATCTAGGATTACAAGTCTAGTCATGGATGTGATTTCTCCAGTCTCCCCGTCTTATTGTGCACTAGTCTCAACATTTCTTATAAGTGTAAAATCTTTACCATTGTATGGTGTAAGAGAAGGTGTTTTATTTTTAAAAACTGGTTTCTTGGTTTCTTTCCTTCTTTAAAATTATTTTCTAACATGTATAAAATAATTATATTTGTATGTGTAAAAAACCATATATTTGATTTTAAAAATGTGTTTTATTTTTTCATTAAAATTGATATAATAATAATAATCTAATTTTAAGGTTACAACCAAGCCAGAAACCAAATTGGTGTATGGGACCCCCTTGTTTGTGGGACAAAGGGACCCCTCCACGGAGCGATTTGACTACTAAATTCTACGGATGTATACATACCCTACGTGTGTTCTTAACCATTAGACTATATATAAACAAATTAATAAAATAATTTTAAAATGATTATAAAAAAATTTCAAACTTTAATATATTTTATAATGATTCAATTCAATATACAATTTAACATTAGGCTTTAAAATAATATGAAACCATTTATCAATTTGGAATTCCTTCATTTAGAGTATATTTTAAATTAGTAAACTATTTATAAATTTTATGGCATTAATAATTTTTAATTTAAATATTTTTAATAAAATAAATATTATTTTTTTAATTTTATATTTAAATTAAAAAGTTATTTATTAATTTTATATTTAAACAAAAAAATTATTTACCATTATCCTTCTATTTTGTTCGCCAAATATGGATAATCAACGCTTTTTTTAGTTTTTCTTTTTATGGATGAATCATGATAACAGTGGCATTTGATTTTGATGCCTTTGTTATTTTTAACTTAAAATATCGTTCAGGATGCTTATAAAACATGTTACTCTTTTAAATGCACCAGCAATTTTAGAGAAAAACACAAAATTTTGGCACTATGTGAATTAAAATCGGATTTGCAGGTTTTCCATAATGCCAACGTCTCAAATCGTGGTGGGAGGAACCAGCTTTGCACGGTATGTAGAGGTTTACCTGTAACTACACGCATATAGCCTTTCATTGTCCCTCCTACTTTCCATGCTTCAGTCTACCACGAAGAATGATAAACGTAGACCTCGGGTGATCAGGGGTTCCCCGAAATACCTGTATTCATAGTTCTCTCTTACAATCTACTAGCAGACATCTATGCTTCCCAAGATCGGCACCGTCTTTGTCCTTTGCAAGCACTTGACTGGGGATATCACAATCAGAACTTGGTACAAGAAATATTGGGATATCTGGCTGATATTATGTGTCTACAAGAGGTGCAATCCAACCATTACATGGATTTTTTCTTGCCCATGTTTAGAAAATATGGTTATGAAGGGTTTTACAAGAAAAAAAATAACAAATACACAGCCATAGTAGATGGTTGTTCTACGTTTATCAAGTGGTATCGACTCAAATGCGTGGAGAAAACTATCATTGAGTTTGGATATTTATTAAAACTTGTGCCTGTGGCCAAAATGTGTTCAGAGCTCAAGAAGTGGAGTGAATTAGTAAAAAGACGATTTCATAAGGACAACATAGCCCAGATTATAATGATGAATTTCAAATATTATGAAAAGAAAAACAGTCCAGATCGTGTGTTTGCATAGAGAATACACATAGTGAATACAACAACAATATAACTGGGCATTTCTGGGAGAGGGAACAGGAACCCATGAAGACCAATGGATTTTGGACTATTTTTCGAGATGCAAAATCCATTGTTGAATGGTGTTCTTCAGTACTAGGAAAGGGAACAAGAACCCATGAAGACCAATCACACAAGAAAGGAGATGTACATATATATTTCTAGGAGGTTGTCGATCTAGATCGATCACAATGGTATGAATGAAAAACAATCCAGGGCACTCATGGATTCCATTCAATTAGAACATCAGACAATGCAATAGTTGAAATATGGATGAGAAAACTATCTTGCTTATGTGGTCCATGTAGTAGTAATTAATTTGATGATTGTGAATCGACAGACTGGGTTGATAGATGGGATCCTGTATCACTCCACATTGGTGAACGTATAACTATGGAATTATCCCAATTGGAGGAGGACCAATCAAGTATTTCATCAGATTATGATGATGTCCCGGATCTCATACTGTCAGGTTTGTTGAATCCTTCTATTAAATTTTGAATAACCAGAATTAATGTGTTATTCTTTGTTCATTTAGTGGACTCACATTTTGGTACTCCTCTTTTGCAGGGCACATATACGCAGTGGTTTCCCCAAGAGATAATGAATGGGCACTGATTATTGGTTGGCACGATGCTTAGAGGGAAATTAAACCCTTATGTGATCAGTAACAGTCTCTGAAAGCATTGAATTTTCGATAGGGTCGATGGTTATTAAAGGAGAATATATGACACGGGATGAAAGAACATGAAAGAAAGGTGGTTATGTATTTCAATATTATAAACCAGGTCAAGTTGTATACAACTTTTCAAACTCATTGATGCAGGAGCATCGCCGAAATCAAGCGAGCCAGCGCGGAAGCCAAAAGACAGTTGGACGAGCACCAGCTCAAATTTTGAAATTTCCTTGAAGTTGATGCGCCATCTTAATTGAGATAATTAAGAAGGAGCACACTTGTATAATGTAAACAGACCTTGAGCGATTTGCTCTCGTCCTTAGTAGGTAGAAGGCATTTATGATAGTTAATGTAAAGTAGGTTGAATTGAATGTGTAGATTTGACAGTTTTAGAGCGCAAGAGGGAAACGGGATATAGACACCCTCATTGTGTATTGTAACATTATTGAAGAGGAAGAAGCATTGTTGGAGAGAGAAAGAGCATACAGAGAGATGTGTAAGAACACCCATGTACAGATATTTGTATTAATAGAAAGAGTTTCATTCAAATTCATGGTTTCGTGTTTGTTCTCTGTGTATTGATGTTGAATGATATGCTCATGAATGTTTGCTTCATGTTATACATTTGCTTTATATGTTGTGTATATGATTTCATGTTTGAGTTTGAAGTCTGAGAGGAAGTAGGAATGAGTTTCAATTGTTTCTCTATCTGAGCAAGAGTTCCTGCAAGGAGCGCAGTTGAAGTGTCCGCAAGGAGTGCGTTGACAAAGGACTTGGGTATTTTATCTTTTGTTCTCATTTCCATAGAAGTGCAGTTGGGCACAAGAGCCGTGCAAGGAGTGCGCAGACTGAGCGAAGTCTCAGGGTTGTGAACCTGAGTGAAGCGTCAAGAGACTACTGTTGTAGGAGTGCGCAGGGTCGAAGGAATTCAAACACTTGAAAGTGTTTGAAAATCTGCCGCAAGGAGTGCATGCAAGTGTTTTCTAAAAGACGCAGAGTCATGGAAAGTTCAAAAGTATCTGAAGATTTCAAGTTGTTGAAGGGAGGCAAGGAGACCAAGTCTCGAAAGTTTGAAGGAAGGTGTAGCGACATCAAACCTAGGAAGTTCTCAGAGGAAAAGATGGACGGTCGGAGTTCTCTGAGGAGAATTCGCGAATTTCCATGAGTCGTCAGATCTCACAGAGGAACAGGGGAGATACGGAGAAGTATTCCCAAAAGGTTGAAAGCTCAGGAGGGGCAGGACCGTAAGATCCAAGCCACAAGGGCCGTTGGATTTATACGCGGATATTTGTATCGGGTTTTCATGGGTTGAAGTCCCATAAGTCTTGCAACAGGAATCGCGATATCACGAAACGCAAAATCCTGAAAACTAAAGGGATCGTGTGGGCCACAGAGGAGTAAGGGAGTGGACAGGTGGCACACTATTTCGGAGTTTTGTGGGGTGAAGTCCCGAACTCATTGCATCAGGATTCGCGATATTGCGAAGTCTGAAATCTCGACAGAGGTAAGTGGCGTTGAAAAGTCAAATTCGCGCGTGTATCGGAGTTTCGATAAATCGGGATTCGGGAATCGTAAGGACAAGTTTCTCGACATCGCGATCGCCGAAATCGTGATAGGGAAAATCCTGAAGGGCAAAGGAAAAAAGTTCAGCGTTGACTGCATCGGGTTTCAGGGGTTCGAGAGACCAACGATTGACCACTGGATTCGTGATGTTGCGAAGTCCGATCTCCCGAGTGTAAAGAGGGGATCCCGTGAGAATTGTTGTGGGTGCAGATTTCTCAATAGGGAAATAGAAGAGCGTTTAGAGTTCTTTGGGCCAACGGGAAAAGGAAAGATCATTTGCTGACGTGGACCTTTTCGACTTGCGGGTTGTGGAGGGAGCGTGCGTTGGCATCAGTTTGGTATCAGAGCACAGAAAGGTTCTTTGCTTTCTATAGCAGAGAAGTGAAAGAGAATTCACCATGCCGCCAAGGAGAAGGGACAGGCATATGACAGATCCAGCTATGGAAAGAGAGATGCATGATCTACGAGTCAGACTCGAAGACATGGAGACATCACAAAGACGCACAGTCAGTGCTGGGGATCTTAGTAATTCTGAAAGTGAGATTGAGGCTGAACATGAAGAAGAAGTTGCAGTTGAATATGCATCAAACGAGTGTTTGATCAGAGCTATTGCAAGAATGGGTGCAAGAGCGAAGATGGACATTCCAGTTTACGAGGGAAACTTGGATGCAGAGGAGCTTCTAGACTGGATTAGATCTCTAGACACATACTTTGACTATGAAGATGTCGAAGAAGACAAGAAAGTCAAGCATGATGTCACAAGGTTGAAGGGATATGCATCATTGTGGTGGGATGAACTACAAGTTGACAGACGCTGCAAGGGCAAGCAGAAGTTCAAAAGCTGGGACAGAATGATTGCAAAGATGAAGGCAAAATTCATCCCCAGAGATTACCAAATTACTCTGTTCAGGAGAATACAGAACCTGAGACAGAAGTTGATGACAGTGAAAGAATACACTAAGGAATTCTACAAACTGAACATCAGGGCAGGTCATCAGGAGAGCGATGATGAAAAAGTTTCCAGATACATGAATGGCCTAAGATATGACATTCAGAATGAGATGAGCATGGTAACCATCCGAACGGTGGAAGATTCTTATCAGATGGCTCTAAAGGCTGAAGAGAAGCTGAGCCAAAAGCAGAGTCAGAGAGGCCGAGGCAAAAGTTAGCCAAGAGGCAAATCAGTTGCCCAAGATAAATATCAGAAGCCCAAGGAGGACTGGAAGAAACCTCAGACTCAAACTGAGAGAGGTGGAACCTCACAGCGAGGTCAATATGCTGAACAGAGAGGACAGCATACTGAGCAGAGAGGAGATTATGCTGACAACAATACTTTTCCTCGTACTAGAGGCAGAGGAAGAGGAAGAGGTGGAGTAATAACATGCTTCACATGTGGAAAGACTGGGCACAAGTCTTACGAGTGTCCAGATAAAAAGAAGAAGATTGGAGAAACTCACATCGCCGAAGCACAGAGGTGGGATGTTGAGGCAGAAGATGCTGAAGGTGGAAGATCGTTGATGATGCGAAAAGTCATTTTGACACCCGAAAAGAAGGTGAAGAGTTCAGTCCAAAGGACCAGACTTTTCAGGACTACTTGCAAGACCAAGGACAGGGTATGCAAAGGTCATTGTAGACAGTGGTAGCACAGATAATCTCGTTTCTATGGAGATGGTAGAGAAGCTGGAGCTGGAAACGATTGATCATCCAAGCCCATATAGAGTTTTGTGGCTACAAAAAGGACATCAGGTAATTGTCACTAAACAATGTTTAGTTGAATTTAAGATAGGAGGATATAATGATAAGATATTATGTGATGTCATTCCTATGGATGTTTGTCATCTATTGTTGGGTAGACCATAGCAATATGATA
>JASDQU010209669.1:0-16789 GCA_032191745.1 Picea mariana
GGTGCATGGGAAACATTAATCATAGCCACAAGACTCTCGGTTTATGACTTATTTTTGTTAGGAGACTCTAAGATCGTTATTGATTGGCTTAATGGAAAGGGATCAATCATGGTGGCAAATTTTCACAGTTGGATGGAAAGAATATTTGATATCATACCTCTCTTCAGATCTCTATCTTTTGCTCACATCTATAGAGAAGAGAACAAGGTAGCCAACAGTCTTTCAAAAAAGGCCCTTTTCCTTCGTCAAGGGAAAATCTCTTTTAGTCATTGGGAGGATGGTCAAGGGGGCCTTACTCATTATCTAAATCTGTATTGACCACTGCTTCATCCTTTGAGTCTTGGTATTTTTGTGGTTATGTATCTGACTGATATCTACTCTACGAGAGAGTTTTTTGTTATGTCGAAGATTTAGTCCATGTAATATGTCTCTAAGAGTTTCTATGGGACACACAATGCATAAGTTTATTAGCTTCTTTTTTGCACTTTGACTATTCATAGACAACATACTACAGTTTAAAGTACTGTATTGTAAACATATTATATTATTTTTAATATAATGGATAATTTTCTCTTGAAAAAAAAACCAAAAATTTTAATGTGTATTCCTCTATATATATATATAATTTAAATTTATTCTTCAATAGCTTAAATGTCCTAGGCTCACATATGCCATTCCTCTTTGGAAAAAATCTTTGCCTATGAATGGACATGAAACATTTATTTTTATGGAAAGTCCTTTTCAACTAAACCAACCAAGACGTTCCAATAATTTTATTTTGGCCTTCAACAATAATCCAAGAATCATTTAATTGAACAATTTATAAGATTTGCATATTTTTGCATATTGCACAAACTAATACCCTATTGTGTAATGACCACCCAAATAAGATTATCGTTACAATTTCTCTATGGTTAGAATGGCAAGGCAACAACAGTAAACATGAGTCTTCCCTATTTGTTATTTTCTAAACATATTCAAGCACCTATGATGTGATTCTTCAAAATACAGGTAATAAATTTTAATTTCACCTAAATGTCTTCCCTATTTGTTATTTCTTAAACATATTCAAGCACCTATGATGTGATTTTTCAAAATACAGGCAATAAATTTTAATTTCACCTAAATGTGATAAATAAGGTAGGTAGATTTTATAAATTTTAATTTCACCTAAATGTGATAAATAAGGTAGGTAGATTTTATGTGTGAAGAATTAATTTAATATTAAGTTGAGTAACATTACACATTTAATATATAAGATTGAAATCAAAATCCATATACATCGTAACATACAAAGATTAAATTCTTTACAACTAAATGCTTATTATTCACCATTACATTGAAATAGAAGGATGGAAATAAATTGATAAATAATGAAATGGAAGTAGGGAGGTGTTTTTTTTTATTTCTTAACTAGGATAAATTTTATGGGACAAACTTTATATTATGCTTAAATGGTGAAAGGAAATTTTGCGTTATTACATAGTTCACATGAGTGTAGATATGCCACATATGTTCATGTTCAATTTAAGTGCTTTTTATAG
Source organism: Picea mariana (assembly GCA_032191745.1). NCBI lineage: Eukaryota > Viridiplantae > Streptophyta > Pinopsida > Pinales > Pinaceae > Picea > Picea mariana. The sequence goes on from JASDQU010209669.1 coordinate 1,545, forward strand.
TTGAGTGTAGATCCTCAAATGATTTTGTTTATTTTAACAAATTGACAATATGTTGGAAAAATAAGTTATTCTTGAGTCCAATTGATAGTATAAATATGAGTTGTATTTTCATTTTCGAGTTATTGAAGAATTCAAGCTTATTGACCTAATTGTATCTACAATTTTCCTAAATATGGCTTTGGAAAATGGGCGAAGCTAAAGCTTATCATGAAAGTGGGCTTTGGGAAATGGGTGAAGCTTATAGTGAAAGGGGTAGTATAATGTAAAATAATATTTTGTATGTGATATTGTAATAATAATTTATTCTCGTTAGAATAATTATTGTTTTTTTATATATTGATAATATTGTTTTCAGGGTAAAGTGTTTTTTTTTAAGAATTTTCAAAAGATTATAATAGTTAAATTAAAAAAAATTATTTATGTTAATTTTATGAATAACAATAATAATTTAGAGTAAGTTACTTTATCACAAGTTTAATTGGAACTATAACATTAATAAAAGAATTCATGGAGGGTGAAAAATCTATTTTGGTCTTTGTAAATCAAGGAACTTTTAGTTGTCCAAAAACAAGAAACTCCTATTTGAGACTCTCATCACTCATTTTATCTTATATGGTAGTGAAATTTCAGGAAGCAACATCTCTAGAGAATCATGAAGAAGGATTGGACAAATCTAGAAGCATTTTATAATTTATAATCTTAAACTTAAAAACAATACACCTTACCCTATTCTTCTCATAGATATTGGTCTTTCCCCCATTGAGAATGTGGCTATTACTAAATACATAATGTACAAACACAAGATATCTAACATAAAAGACGATTTCCAAAAAGTGCTTAGGCTCTAGTCAAAATCACCTATGACTTAAGAGGAGTTGGCATAAAGATATTAAACTTTAGCAAATTATTGAAGAATAAAGGAGAATGTCATTCATTAAGTAGAGTAATGATATCATTAAAATTATTATTACATCTAAATTTAAAGAGAAATTGTGCTATATAAAAAATTCTAAAATAAAAAAAAATTAAATACTGTAAAGATGTCTTTACCCCTCATATAAAAAATTAAAAGTATCTACGTGCTATCCTTACTATAATTAGCATAAAGAAAAATTCAACATTACTAAAATAAAATGAATTCTCAAGATTTCCATAATTAAATAATATTATAATATAATTAATATTAATAATTTTACAATAATATAATTAAATAACATTAATTAAATTTACAATGATTTTGATATAATTAAATAACATTATAATTATATATATAATATAAAGTAATATTTAAAATATTAAGCATATTAATGTGGCGTGGATCTCATGGTTACTCTTGAAAAATAAATAACGTTTACTCATACTAAAATTCAAGAAAGTATGTCTAAAAAGTCGTCTTTCTTCGTGTTTCATTGGTTTAAAACCCTTCCAAGTACCATGGTTACACAAAAGCGCCGGGTGAATTTAACTCACACCACTTTATGACTTGAAAATATACTATTTTATATATATATATATACACACATACTTTGACTTGAAATTATAGATATATTTAATGTGTATATCAACATGAACATGTGTATACTTTGACCACGGCTTAGGTATGTGTGGAATCATGACAATAGAGTTTCCGTGTGAAGGCACTTTGAAGCCATTTTTGTGAAAAGAGTTACGTTTCAACATTAAACTTGGACCAGCACAACTGCAAAGCATTAAACTTAACATTAAATAGTAAAGAGGCAAATGGGCACCCTCGCTCTATGTGGAAAAAGATTCCCAGATGGGTGGCCATGTGCATATACTTAAAAATATATATATACACTAAACCGTAATTAGCAATTAAAAATAAAATAAAAACACTTCTCACGGATCGAATAACCTAAACAACTGTGCATAAAATTATTTGAAAATCCGAGCGCTGTCGGAGGAGCAGCGATGTTGCAGCCGTCGGAATCCGACCAGACGGCTGAAATCTTATTTGACGGGAAAGGAATAAGTTAAATGTGTAGTAATAGTATCTTTAATTTAAGCTTAATTTGATGGAATGCAATTTTTAGGATGGTGGAACTTTATTTTTGGGGATTTTACTTCATTCTACACAGATTAAGATACTTAAAAATCCATTAGAATTCCGGATTAATCAAAATCCTAACTTCTTCCACAACAAGCAATTTTGTGAGTCCCAACCGGGGAATGAAACGGGGAGTCGACGGCCTTGACGGGGTCGTACTGTTACCCCTCACCGTAAAAGAGAGAGAAATAATAAAAGAGATCCCGGCCAAAACCCGTGAAAAGGGCAAGAAATTCCAGTAAAATGGTTGGTAAAGATGAGATTTTGCGGAGATGGGTAGATAGATAAGGGGTTTTTGCAGATGGGTTCTTCCCTCTCACCGCTAAAGGTTTTAATTCCCACAACAGTACGCCGGTGAAGGCTAATTTTTTGTGTTCGTGTTTTGTTTTCGGGTCGAGGGGTAGTCTGTCCAAGAATGGTTAATGAGCTGTAAGTATTGGCAAAAACTCTTTTCCAAAACGACAAAATTCATAGAGAGTGGAGGAGAAGTGGAAGTGGTAGATCCATGTCCGTAGCCACTTTTTATATAAATTCTTTTTTATGTGGTGCGCTGGTGCAGAGAGGATGAGGGGGCATCATGTCCCATTGAGATAACAGGCGGGCCATGTTTGAATCTGTTGGTGTTGTGATATTGTGATATTATTCATAGGTATCTCAGCTTTCTTTCAATGTAACAGCGATTGATTTAGAGCCAGGCAATGCTCGAAATCATTTGCTTGCATGAAAGGCCGAAACCCAAACGAGCCGGAGAAGGAAGAAGAGAAGGAGTGGGACAATATTAATGCATGTTAGAAGAGGAGGAGAAGGAGGGTGTTAGGACTAGCAGTTTTGTTTGAGTGGGGTCCTTGGTTTTTACTTGAAGAAGGTTGATTATTAGCCATGGCTACGGCTCTGCAAAAGAATGGAGGAACAAATGGGCTGCTCATCATTATCATTGTCATAATATGTTTAGGGGGGGAGGCCATGGCTGGGAGGCAGTCTACATTTACCTTGGATGAAGCCCAGGTTGATAGGCTCAGGCAGCAGGAGCAGCTGCATTTGGATATAGAGGAGCATCTCAAGCGCCTGAACAAACCTGCTGTCAAGAGCATTGAGGTGGTTTTCCTTCTGGGGGGCGTAATTCGTTTCTCAGTATATGGGTTTTTAGCTTATTGCAGACTGCATATGTCGCTATCCTTGCATGTGATGGTTAATGTGTAACTTTCTTGATGGTTTTTATGTATCTAAATTTGGGGTCATTTGATTTATGTTTTTGGTCTGGGTGTATACATTTTCAGTTCTTGTAAGTTACTGCTTCGTATATTGTTAAGCACATCATGGCCTTCTTCTTGGTTGGTATTTATATCTCATGGCTTGTGTGTTGCAGAGCCCAGATGGGGATATCATTGATTGTGTGCACATTTCTCACCAGCCTGCCTTTGACCATCCAATTCTCCAAAATCATACCATTCAGGTATCTGTTTTGGGTTCATACTGTCTGGGTGGCCTGGGAATGATTAAACGAAGGAAATAGTCTGAATGTGGGTTCCTGACAAATTGTTTGTGCAGATGAGGCCTAGTGTTCTTCCAGATGGGCTCTTCACAACTAGCAAGACTTCAAGGTCTAATGGCCCAGCGAAGCCCCAGCTGTGGCACCAGAATGGGGGGTGTCCTGCGCAGACGATCCCCATTCGCAGGACCAATAAACAAGACATTCTGAGAGCTAGCAATATCAAGAGATTTGGGCGGAAGAAGCCATTATCTGCAAGGCCTCCGAGGCCTAAGTCTGCAGATCCTGATTTACTCAATGAAAGTGGGCATCAGGTTAGCTCCTCTTCTTTGAGTTTTAGCTAAAATGTCAGAACTTCTTGTGTCTTTAGGTGTCCATTCTGTAAGTTTCTAAGTACTCTTGTTGTTTTTGCAGCATGCCATAACTTATGTTGAAGGAGACAAGTACTATGGAGCTAGAGCAACCATAAATGTCTGGGATCCTAAAATTCAGCTTTCGAATGAGTTCAGCTTGTCTCAGTTGTGGATTCTGGCAGGTTCATTTGATGGAGATTTGAACAGTATTGAAGCAGGCTGGCAAGTATGTATGGAACAAGTCATCTAAAGCAATTACAAAAAAGAAAATCTCAGCCCCATTTTATTCTAATGCTTTTCCTGGATGATTGTGCAGGTGAGTCCAGATCTATATGGGGACAATAACACAAGGCTCTTCACATATTGGACTGTAAGCTCCTCTACAGCATGCCCCTTGTAGCTTCAATTGCTTTTTGATTGTGCTTAGGGGGGGACCATTTTAAGCTTTCAAAGAAGTTTGGTTTAGTTGAAAACAGTTACTTTGACAAAAAGATTTACATTAATGGTTCAACTGTCGCTTCTTCTGCAGAGTGATGCTTATCAAGCTACTGGATGCTACAACTTGCTCTGCTCAGGATTCATACAAATAAACAGTGATATTGCAATGGGCGCCAGCATATCTCCTGTGTCAAACTACGCGGGATCCCAATACGATATAAGCATCCTTGTTTGGAAGGTATGATAACAAAAATAAGTGGGAATCTTATTTAGTGTCATGACCTTCTTCTTTATTCATCATATTCTCGAGAGCTTATTGACTTACAGAGTCTGTTTTGGATTGGCAGGATCCAAAAGAAGGGAACTGGTGGATGCGATTTGGAGATGAGAAAGTTTTAGGATACTGGCCAGCACCTCTGTTCTCCTACTTAGCAGACAGTGCCAGCATGATTGAATGGGGTGGTGAGGTTGTTAACTCTGAGCCAGATGGCGAACATACCTCCACTCAGATGGGCAGTGGTCATTTCCCCAATGAAGGATTCGGAAAATCTAGTTACTTCCGGAATATCCAGATAGTTGATGGATCGAATAATCTGAGAGCTCCAAAAGGATTAGGTACCTTCACCGAGCAATCCAACTGCTATGATGTTCAGAAAGGCTACAACAGCGCTTGGGGAAACTACTTTTACTATGGAGGGCCTGGGAGAAACCAAGATTGCTCTTGAAAACATGTCCACAAGGGCAGGGCAGTGCCTGTGTACCATTGTAATTTTTCTATAATTGCATCTCTGCTTGCAAGCTTGCAAGACATTATTTCTTCCTCTCATGAAATACCATATCTTCTCTTCCTCAGAGATTGTAGATGATCTGCCTCTGTGACAGTAGTCTTTCTTTCTTACCCTCTTTTGTCTCTTCTTGCATAATATTGTGGGCAAGTTCTTACTGAAACAGAGAGCTGCCCTTTCCAACTGTATGAATGATATTTCTACGGGTGTCTGTAATCGGTGGTTCTTCATAATCCAGTGGTCTGCTTAGTCCAAGCTTTCCGAACTAGTATTGGAGAGAGCTGTTAACATAAATTCAATTATTTGTATGGCTCTTTCTGTATGAGTGTCAAATATATTTTTCATCCAAAGATCAAATTTTCGAGGTTTGTCTTTTATCTTCACTGATGAGTCCTTCCACATGCCCTTCCAAAATGCATTTCACTGTTCATAAAAGGCTGCTGAAAGATTGGGCTAACTTTTGTATAAACAGATGATCTTAGTAACAGGTTACAGTCTTTTTTCCATGGAAAACTAAAGGGCTATATTGACAGATTTCCTTACTTTTGATCCCAGAAAGCTATTGAGACTGCCATTTTGGTGGAGGTCTCTATGTTCCAAGCTTTGTCTTATTTTTTTTTCTTGTCATTCAAAGTTATGTTCTTTTAATATTTGTAAATTTTACAGTAAAATACAAAGTCACCCGTTCTTCCAAACCAGGCAATAATATTGAGTCCGGAACTTTTCTAAATGTTTGAACCAGGCTGACTGCCTTAAAACTTGCAGAACTTCTAATAGTAATAGCAATATAACCATGGGAATTATAATCTCTTGAATGACAAAAAGATTGGACTCTTTTAACCAAGGAACTCAGCCCCTCCATAGATTTCAAATCTGATCCTGCCTTAAAACTTCCAGAACTTCTAATAGTAATAGCAATATAACCATGGGAATTATAATCTCTTGCATGACAAAAAGATTGGTCTCTTTTAACCAAGGAACTCAGCCCCTCCATAGATTTCAAATCGGATCCTGCCTTAAAACTTGCAGAACTTCTAATAGTAATAGCAATATAACCATGGGAATTATAATCTCTTGCATGACAAAAAGATTGGTCTCTTTTAACCAATGAACTCAGCCCCTCCATAGATTTCAAATCGGATCCTGCCCTTTTCCACGGGTTAGGTATGGCAGTATGTATTTGTCTGTGAGCATTATAGTTTTTTTTTTTCTTGTTATCTATATATTCGCTCAGAACAATCTGAAGTCTGCAACTTTAGGGACTTGGGAGCCCCACCATCCCAGTGAGAAATACCGAGTTTTGAACCAGCTTCTCACTAGTCCACAGCTCAGCCTGCTACTCAGCATTATAATTGTGATATAATAGACTCATTAATTTGACTGGACTTATTATTTGAATTTGGGCTGTAACCTAGGAAAGGGATTAATGTACAAGTTTTTTTAGGGACACTGAATTTGTGAAATCTGATCACGCAGCTCATTTGCTCTGTGTTTGACAATACCTGTAGGAAAATAGTCAGGAGCTGTGGGCATCATGAGCCTGCCACTCATTGTGCTTAACACAAGTTCCAACGTTTTTTTCTTCTTTTTTGATATTAAACCCACCCAATTTTTGATCCGGAGTGTGGGATTGAAACCCCTGGGATGTGTTGCATTTTGGACTACTAGAACCATTATGAGGTGTGCAGAGAATCAAACCTTGCCCAAATGTCTTAAAACTCCCTCTGATCTACAGCTAGACCACAGTCCAATCAACTCTAACCACTCCAATGTATTACATATATTATAAAGCCCACTTGAATGGAGGTCACAAGGTGAGATTGTACTTGTCTGTAGGTTACAAGCAAAGTACATCTGCCAATAGCCTCAATGGTATACATTTTTTCAGCTGATGTGAAATTGAACTACCCGTGATTCACGGAATGCTGGTTATGTTGAGATTTTAGTTTTTCTGGGTAGTATGAACAGTAGGGTTTTGTGATAGAAAATGAAGTTGTTCATTTACACAAACTGGAAAAGTATCTTTTCAGAAGTCTGGTGTCAGTTTTTCGAAAACTTGACAAAGGCTTTAAGATTCCATTATTTATCTGGGTTTATCCTCCTCTGGGGTTTTAAGGTCTGAAGTGAATACATCTTGAAAATAGGAAAATGTGGGTGCCAAATAGGTATGGATTAAATTGATTTCCGGATGCGTTGCCTTTTAAGCTTTTCAAAGTGAATATATCTCGAAAGTATGAGAATGTGGGTGCTGAATATGAGAATGTATTAAATTGGTTTAATGGTCTATTGCCTAATTAAAATAATCCCAGTTGTTCCATTGAAAATGTAACCGTTTTCCTTCTATTCGCCTCGCCTTTTACGATATGGGGTTTATTTTGACGTCTAGAATTCTTGGTGTCTGTGATCTCTGACATGGGAGCTAACCAGGGTTATGACTGTTTCACTTTTAATATATGGTTTTTCTTGTACTGTAAGAAAGGAATGACACAAACCAACCCCTGATCTTACCATGGGCATGTATTTTGTCATTTCTCCACCACCAAGTGATGCCTTTGTTAACTTTATTTGACACGTTGTACTCCACCATGAGCAGAGAAATGAGAAAAATAAAAAATGGAAAACTGAACATCAGTCAAAAGAAATGAAAGTTAAGTCTTTAAAGCTGCTTTCAAGACCCCGTTTGGTCTTTTCGCTAAAGATCCGTATCGTAAAGGTCACGGGTTCAAGTTGGAAATAAATCGATTTAGTCCATATTAAATCTGAAGTGGTTTCTAGTTGTATCTAAGAAACTTGAAGGGCCAAAGGTGGTAACAGTCATGGAGGGGTTGACTTGGATCCTTCAACTAAGGGTGAGTTTGGACCTGCCCATTGGTTTAAAGTCGTCACAGGATTCCCAGAGTGTCAGTTTTGACTTGATATGACAATGTAAAGTTCAACACAAACACGGAATGCAAAGTTGATGAGGGTCCATTTCAATTAGATACGGAATGTGACCCTGTGGGGGCACTTAGTGCTATAATGGTGTATGTCAATAGTAATTAATTAATGCCGTCTCAATAATAATGAATTCTGAAGATAGGATAGGATGGTGTTTTGCACATGGAAAAGGGCCCTACACTCAAAGAAATCTAACAGAAGACACAGGACATTCTGCAGTGCAGTCTAAAGGTTGATAGACATAAAATGTGTATGATTTGGAGTGGGGTTTTATATTTGGACTTATGATGATCCATATAATGAAATTCAATATGTGTTATGATCTGTTTATTATTATGATGTTGTCATTCATTGAAACGTGGGGATTCGGTTGGTGGATGTGAATAATAATAATGTTAATAACATTTCATTCTCCGTTGTAGTTCCCTGTCACATTCCTTCATCTTGACAGGATTTCGTTTACCCTTTCTCAAGGATAAACAAAGGTTCTCAGCTAAAATTAAGTGTCAATGCCGTATTGAATAATACCAGTGGATGCATTATTGGTTTTATTAAATAACACCACATGTAGATGTCGCGGTCAAAGTTCTCGAGAGGCGGATTTAACACCACCTTACGTGATGTCAAGGAATCCTGTTCTACGGTCATAAGTATACTCACAGGTTTCCTTGTACAGCTCAAAGTAATCACTTACTCTTTTCGGATAGATCAATTTAGTTTTAATGAATGTTAATCATCATCATATGAATATATGAAAAAAATCTCAATGACACTTCCTTATGTCGTGCCCTTAAATCAGACTAGAATGGTTACAAACTGCTGTAAGTATCGAGTTGCCTACTTGGATTTCAATTGACCTGTCTGGTGTAATATGCTTAATCTTTTTTTTTTTTTTTCTGGTAATCTTACCAGAGGTTCGATTTCTCCATCCTTTGGCCTGTCATCGATAGATAGGTACTTGGGGGACCGCACTGTACAGTGAATCCGGGATCCTGTTGTTCTGTTGGGAATCGACCACCCGACCACCTCAATGAGTAAAAGGTAATATGCTTAACTATACAAGGTAGGCATGGCATCCTACTGTTAACTATAATGGTGCACTATAATGGTGCACCCTCGCCAGAATTCATCATTGCTGAGATTGCATTTTTTTTGACATTTTGAGTCAATTTGGAGAACCCAAGTCGCATTTTAGATTTGGTGAGATTGCATTTTTGGTGTGCTGAAATCGCAGTGTGGGAATTCCATGGAAAAACTTGTTGCAAGAAACCTTTAAAAAGTGAGAAAAGAAAAGTGAATGTTTTAGTGGACACTTTGGCAATGCATTGTAAAGGTGAGAAGGCACAAAAAAAATAGTGTTTTAGCTCACACTTAAGCCAATGCCTACAAGATCTGCTTTGTTGTAGAGTTGCAAATACTTATATAATAAAAATATGGAGCAAAACATATTATTTCATATAATAGTTGTGTTCAAAATATATTATTGCTTTGTTGTAGAGTTGCAAATACTTATAGAATAAAAATATGGAGTAAAACATATTATATAATATAATAGCTGTGTTCAAAATATATTATTGCTTTGTTGTATAGTTGTAAATACTTATAGAATAAAAATATGCAGCAAAACATATTATTTAATATAATAGATGTGTTCAAAATATATTATATAGTAAAATAGATGTAACACATTACCAATAAAAGGAATATGCATTAAACTACATAATGAACACATATGAGGAGACTAATCCAGACAAATTTTATTGTAGTGAAATTAATTCTCTATATGATAGAGACAAAGAATAAATCTCCTCACAAATGGATTCTAATCTCACCCAATCTCATTACCTGCATTCCCTTTATACACTCTTTATGCCTAGATGTCAGTTGCTTTACAATTAAATTTCCAAATACCTTACAAGAACTTATCTATTTTACTAAATGACATCACATAAAATAATTCATTACAAATATTTATGTTAAATTAGGACTAATACTAGGGTTATTTTTTTTTAGTATTTTGATGTATTGAGCACGTGCTAATGTATCTTTATTGACTGACTATATTCGTGTGTATTTGGACGCTGACCTATGGACCCCAAAAATGGCTAAACATGTATAAATGCAATGCTAAACATGTATAGTCAATGAAGAGACAGTCTAAGGTGAGAACACTTGTATTGTTCTATTCCTTATCAACTTCCTTACAACCAACCACATCCATGTTTTGTGTATTTGGTTATTCCCCTCCATTCACGAGTAGTATGTGTGATTTTGTTGTTGTTTTGACTTAACATGCATATTTGTTTGAGTTTATTTTGTGTTCTTGTTATTATGTTATGCTTAAGTTAATATTTGTGCGCTAAGATGTGTTGATGATCCTAGAATACCCTAGATAGAGTATACATTGACAACACTAATTATGTTGCCTAATTTTGTTGTATTCTACAACATTGGTTTTGTAAGATAAGATGCATCAATAACTATTCTTAGTGGTATGCACTACATTCCCCAACCATAATCCAAGAATGGTGAGCCATTAATGGTTGAAGACATTGGTTAGTCAATCCTAAACTTATTGAATCATGATCCAAAGCCCACTTTCGCTATGTGAGAATACTGCAACCATTGCTCTTTTATTCATGATTTTGACTCCATTCACTTGAATTTGTGTGATGGGACATTTGTTGAGGAGTTACAAGTTGTTACAGAGAAATTAGTTGACATGCTCTCTAATCACAACTCTGAAAATGGTGCTACTTTGAGTCCAAAGAATGCTTTGTACCCTCCAACTAAATATGCCATTGTGTCGTCGTTGAAGTACAAAAAATGAGTTTTTTGACCTCCCTAGATCCCTTCACTAGCTTTGAGTTTGTGTATTGGCATTGACAATATTTTGCTTGTGCACATTTCGTTGTACAATGGATAGTTTGATGGTCAAGCACACATAGTTAGAATAGAGAATTGCTTAGACCTTTTCCCCCATGGTAAGGTTAATGATCAACTAAATATTTCTTACTTCAAAAGCACACTTAGAAAATGTGCTTTTTAATCATGGGCATGTTTGCAATTGACACCAACCACCTTCCAAAAAGTTGAGGATAAGTATTTTCAGGAATGGAGTGGGATGGTATGACCACATATTGCATTATAATGCTCCTGAACATCAGTTTGAAACTAGCTAAGTCCCTTAAAATATTTTACCATAGATTGGGAATGATTTTAAAAGAATGGTACAAGGATTCATGAAGCTGAACATATTGAAGGTTGCTTTATGTTTTTCTACACTTGACTTAACTTCCGATGAAAGGAATGAAACCCAACACATACCAAGAAGCATCACAATTAATTGCACAATCGTCAGATGCATTGGATTTTGTTGTCCTAGTCCCTAAACCCTCCTCTAACGTCAAAGAATGACTATGATAACTCCAATAACTAGTCCGTGAACATTTAACTTGGAAGCCCCATAAAATATTTTGTAGACATTGCCACTAGAATATTTTTCCAGAAGGATTTCCACTATAGGTGTAAACCTCCAATGTTCCAATCCAATGTTCGATAACTCAGTACATGGTATTAAATTGATTGATACCTTCTTCTTTTATCCATTGTACATGACATCACAACCAACATCACCATGATGCACAAGCCACAACACTGGCCCATTTGATCAACGTTGAGTAACCCATCCTCAACTTGTATGCTCTACTCTAGTTGCGTTATATGGCACCAAAACCTATCAATTTTTTCCTTGCACAACAACCTACCTCCACTATTATGTTTATAATGTAGCATATTCCTCCTCTCCATTTCACCATGATTCCTCAACCCCAATTTCCTGTACAACACCCTAGATTGGGATACCTTAGTGTAGTTCCCCCAGATTGAGGCAAGGTGTATGCAATGCAAACATAGTCATCAAACTAGACTATCATGTCATGCTTTGTACCTTTCTGAAGCCACCGCAAATACAAGGAAAACCACATAGTATACCAATTTATGAAGGAATATATGAAGCCTCAAGTACATGGATCTCCCAAAAAAGCATGAAATGCTACGCACGTGTGACCTAGTCCATAGAGGCATCGACCTTAGGAATTTTGTGGTTGAAGCCTAAAGGCACTGAATATGTCTGACCTAATGGATGATCGCTATGATTCCTGAGTCCTTCTAGAATATTTTGTCACCACTTTATGAGGCCTATATACATGATTGCAGTCTAAAGGATATGAGTTTGGATGAGAAAGTTAGTCATTGTATTAGGTTGTTGCGTTATTTAGAGCTCCAAGTGATCTAAGGCCATTAGCTGTGTTCATGTTGTATAATGTAAACCTTTTTTTAGTTTCTTAATAGATTGGAGTCTCACAATGGTTTTGCCTATGTGTTTGTGTTTCTTTATTACATGCATGACATGATTGCTATTGTTATGCATTATTGTGATTTACTTTCTCTTATGTATTTGGAATTAATAATTAATAATACATTGTTCAATGGATTATGTGGACAGTGCACTTCCCTCTACTCTATATGCTACCTTTAAAAGAAACATACTTGAACAAGCCTCGAGTGAGACCTCTTCCCTCAAAAGTGTTGAAAATTTCAGCACACTAGACTACATTGGGCTTTGGTTGGACACATCCACAAACCTTGGGTCTTAAAATAAGCCAACGATTGTTTTTTCGCTGAGAACTTAACATATTCAAAGTGATTGAAATGCTATATAAAATGGTAAAAGACAAGTTGCAGCACTAGTTTGATGTGTAGATCCATGCTTTTCCTTCTTAAGAATTCATGGATTTAAGGTTGGAAGTAAAAAGATTCAAGAAGGCATATCTCTTTGAAGAATAGCATGAGATATTTTGGGATGAGTGTCTTGTGATATTTTCAAAAATAAATGAAAATATTGTTGGAGCAACCACACCACTGGTGACCATATGTAAAAGTTCATTGTAATGTTGAATTTTTACCAAGGTTGCACATATTTGAAGATGAAATTACACATGTAGTTTATTTTTGGTTCAAAGGTGCTATTGAGGGTTATGCTTTAGAGTTTGTCATTGAGTACCATAAATATTTAACAAAAGTGCTAGAAGAATTTGAGAACGGACCCCAATAGAACACTGATTGATGAGATTTCAGTTTGGATCAAGATGTTGTTGATAGAAAAAAGTATGTTTCCTACCTTGCCAAGATGGAAATGTAAGCCTTTCATTGGTGGTGGCACCAAAGGCATAAAGATAGAGTTAATTTAAAAACACAAATATCCATTGATGGTGGATGCAAAGAATGTGCCTAGTGATTGCATAGAGCATTATAAAATATGCATAACACTTTGACGATATCAAATGGGAATGATCTACACTAGGAAAGAGTCCCTCATGAAAGAGTATAACGCTGAGGTGTATCTAAAATGTGAGACAATGAGAAGATTTTGAAAGTTGAATGGATATTTGGATAGCCCATAGAGTACTAGATAATAGAGTATAAGAATGCAACGCATGAGGAAGAAAGTCATGCTTTGAAATAGTGTGAAAAAATGATTGACTTGAAGGAACACCGTTAGATCAACGCTAAGAAGCAATGATGATTGAAACATGAGTTCTTAAGCAAGAAAATGTTTCATCCCACGTCACTTGAATATGTTGAGGTTGAAACTATGGCCATTAGTACATGAAACTAGGAGGATGAGGCATTAGTAGATGTGTCACGAGGGTGCACCAATGGATCTGCAACTGACCATGACATTAATGGGGAGGAAAGTTACACGTAGTTATGATTCCAATTCATCTTTCATCCCACCCCCTACACCTTTTGTTAATAAATTTCTCATGACCATAGTCATGCACAACACAAGTGTTTTCGTTGTTCACAGTTAAAGTGTACTTGCAATGTGTTGGTGTTGGCTCTTGACCAAGTTTTGAGGAACACTTGGTCATAATTGACCATTTTTGGACTTCGACAACCTGTCAAAGATGGAGCGCCAGGTGAAGCAAAGATCACGAGATCTCGGTCCACTTTTGGGCCCCTTTTAGGGTTTTGGGTTAATGTAATGGGAAAATGATGTTGGCCCATGGGTTTACCCATGCTTAGGCCCACTTTTGTAATGTAGAAATAGAAGGATAGGCAATGTAAGAAGTAGTAGATGTGATTGCTTAGTGAAATTGGTAGTGCATCTATGTGATGTCTAATAAATGCTCTATGTGAATTGTGTAAGGCTTGCAAGGCTAAGTGCAAGTTACTGTGTGGTTGATATAGAAAGCTAAGTGCTGTAACGCAAGGAAGAAGGATCTAGTGCGCTGCTTAGATCTTCTGTCCTATGCGAAGAAGGGTTTTGGAGGCTTTGTGCTTGTAATAGCTTGAAGACGATAATAAAGAATAAGATCTTGTGGACGTAGCCCTAGGGGAGGGGGGGTGAACCACATAAATCTGTGTGTTATGCTCTGTGCTTTGTTTCAATGTGTTTATCTTTGCTTATGCTATTTGCTTTGATATATCCACTTATGCTCTGTGCTTCTTAGATATATATGATTGTTAGATCTGATGTGTATGAGGATGCTTAGTGACGATCTTCTGGATTTGATCTAGACTACTATGGTTAAGTGCTAAAATAATGTAGATCTGAGTATTCACCGTGAAGCTCTGTGTTGTCTGCGAAGTATAACAAGGGTTAAATATTGATGAATTATCTATGCTAAGTGCCCTGTAAAAGGTATAATCACAGATCTGTGTCCTAGCTAAGGTTGTAGACACCTGAGTCTTGCAACCACCCCTGCCTCTACCTCGGTGAGACTTCATCTACTTCGCAGGTGTTTCCAAAAGGGTCGATAGTTAGGGATTTGTTGGTGCGCTCTTGAGCGTTGAACCCTGGGTCTGCCCCTGTGCCAACAAATGGTTCCGTTGCTGGGACCTGAAACTGTGATTGTTGGGAACTGAGGAAGAATAAAATTTGTGCAAAAGAAATCTCTGTGCGTAGATCTGTCGCCCTAGTGCGCAACTTTTTACTTGACCTGTGAAGCTTTATGCCAGGAATAAGGTCATATCTGAAGAAAGGATGATCAGATCTGAAGAAAAGAAGCAAGATCTGAACGCTCTGTGCTCTAAGAAAAGTAAAAGTGGAAAATTCTGGAAGAAAGAGGTCAGATCTGCAGAAAAGAGGTAAGATCTGTAAGCTCTGT
>JASDQU010209670.1:0-14950 GCA_032191745.1 Picea mariana
GAGGCAGGGGTGGTTGCAGGACTCCAGTGTCTGCAACCTTAGCTGGAACAAAACTCTGTGATTGTAATACTTAACAAAGCACTTAGCACTGACAGTTCATCAATATTTAACCACTATATACTCCGCAAATAAAATAGAGCATCGCAACATTCATTTAGATCTAACGTAGCCAAGCACTTAGCATAAAGAGATAGATCAGATCTAGATTATTCATGCACTTAAACACATTCACATAGGTCAGATCTAATATCCATAGACATCATTAGCACAAAGCATAACAAATCTATCTATCTATATCAAAGTACTTAGCAAGTAAAGACATAAACACATCAATACATCGCATAGAGCATAGCAACATAGCATGTATGTGGTTCACCCCCACCCTGGGGCTACGTCCACCAACTCTTCTTCTTTATTATCTTGGTCAAGATTCTTACAGGCACATAGCATCAAAATCCTACTCCGTAGAAGACAGGATATCTACGCGCACTCCGCCAGATTCTCCTTCTTCAAGCTAGGGTACAGCACCAATCCTTCTTACAATTACTTGTATGTAGCTCTGCAAGTCTCACACAGTATGCACAAATCAAGTACTTATCACTTAGCACTACTTACCACTTTCACCCCCTTTATTACATCGCCTAGCCTTCTATATATACATTACAAAAGTGGGCCTAAGCATGGGTAAACCCATGGGCCGACATTCCCATACTCGTTACATAATCCCAAAACCCAAAAATCCCTAAAAGGGGTTGAGATCCTGTGATCTCTACTTCGTCTTACGCTATGCCTTCAATAGCCTGTCAAAGTCCCAAAACAGGTCAAACATGACAAAGAATCCACAAACTTGGTCAAGGGCCAACAGGCCCCCAACACTCACCTGTGACTCATCCCGAGTCACTCTGGTCTGGGTAGTTCTGCTTCAAAATCCTTGAGCTTGGTTCAAGCTACTTGGACTTGTTGTTGTGCCATGGCCTCCTGTTCAGCGAACTCTTGGATGACTGCATCGTTGATAGGTCCCTCTAGATGTTGTTCAGCTGCAGTGAAAATCTGGTCCAATTCTGCTCCTCTGCCTTCAACCTCTATGAAAAATTAGTAAGCCTTATCTTATACAGGTTGGAGCCTCTAAGTTACTTCCATAACTCTACTCCGGATAGTGTGGATCTACTACTAGGTGGTGCATTTCTCTTGAGATCGCTTCATTCTTTCCACGGCTGACAAGGGATTCAACTGCACCTATAGTGTCTCTGCGTGCTGCTTTGCTTCCTGGAGTTGTGACTCCAGTGCCTGCAATTCTGGGTTCTCAGTGAGTCACTCATATGTTAGGGCATTGTGATCACTCAGCTACTTGCATTCCATGGCAAGGGCTTTTAGTATCCCAACTGTGCTCCATAAAGTTTCTTCTCTTTGGTCCCTTACATCTTGCGGAGTCTCGAGCACTGTGCGTAGCTCTAAGTCTATTATGCGTTGATGGATAACTTCTATGAGCTGCTCTACTTGATGCCTGACTCGGTCCTCTACCTTTATTTCTATGACTATCATAAAGTGAAGTTCTCTGCTAACCACTTCTTTCACTTCGAGTTGCTCCATAAGCAACTGTTATTTTCCTTGTTGCATCTGTACTTTTTCTTCGTCAAACTTTTCCTTGAGATAAATCTTTTCCTTTTCTACAACACTGCATTGTTCTACAAGTACACCTTGCACTTGCTTCAAGGCCTGGGTGGCTTGTTCTGTTTCTTCTTGTGCTCGTCAAAGGCAAGCTTCGACTGTATCAGCTAGTCAGTGGAGTTGGGTTGTCTCATCTCCCAACTTTGGTTCTCCCGATGGCAGGGGTGTAGTGGAAATTGCACTACTGAAATGAAAGGCCTACTGTACCGCTCGAAGTTTGACTTCAATTCTATCATACATTTCTTCCTACTTGGCTTCTTGTTTCTCTACTATTTCCAGTGAAGCATCATTCAGGGCTGCTATGATGAAGTCAAAATCATCTGAGGTGAGGACAGTCTGCTTCTTGGTCATGGTGGCTTTCGATTTCTTCTGGGAAGAAGGTTTCAGGGGGAAACCTTCCTCTTCTTCTGGGGATCAACCTCGTCTCTGGGTGGTGTTACTTCACCTATATTTTGTTCAGCTTCTACTTCATCATCACCCCCTTAGTCAGGTGACACTGAAGCAGTCTTTCCTGAGGCACTGCTTAAATATTGGACCTCTTTAGTCTTCTTTGTTCTGGGTATGTTTTGTTCTTTATGAGTGTCCTCTGTGCTGTCAAGGTCAGACATCTCTGCAGGGTTGGTGGGGATAAGGAGGTCCACTAACCATTCCTTAGTGATCTCCTCAAGGTCTTCTTCTGTAAGTTTATAATATGATTGGATATGCTCATTATGTTCATCTTCCCGCGTTGTAATGTAGATGAAGTGTCGATCCACTCAGAATTTCATCAGGGATCAGAACCTATGTAAGGTGTTCAGATTCATGTGAGGCTTAGCTTCGATGGATCTCTTTAGTTGGAAGTAATATGTATAAAACACAACATTTGACTACCATTGTTTGTTCATATCAGTTGAATACCAAAGGGTAGCGAACTTCGCAGCAAGCAGTTTGAATGGCTCGATATCCAAGAAGGTAGCACCTTCTAATATCTCCTAGGCAACAAAGGTGATGAGGATCAGAATCCAGCTAAATTGAAATTCATAACCCTGATCCTATGCTTCTCGACAATCTAGTTCTAACTGGTTAACTAAGTACTTCTCCCATTTCATCTGTAGGCCTTCCGCGCACTTCCCTGCGAGGTCAACGACAAATTCAATGCCCTGCATAGGTCGGTTCTCCCTTACTAACTTTATAGTGATCAGTTGACATGCTCGGTGCACTGTGCCACTCTATACGGAAGCTACCTTATAGCCTCTTGTTCCCTTCTCAACATTGCCATATCTATCCTTGATATTTTGTGCTAGTGCACGATCTGCGACTTTTCCTGGATAAAACTCCTGTAGGTCGGGTCCTTGCATACTCAGTCCTATGATCCTATGGATCAACGTTGGGTCAACTATAATACGACGGTCTAGCCATAGGTATCCTCCATGGTAGCATGAGAGTAACATCTTGACACAGGAATTGACTTCCTGGTGTCTACTGAAGTGTGGGATCTTCATGACATTCAGCAGGGTGGACTGCGCAAGGTTCATCGTCCATGACTGGGGGATTATCTTTGATATATTCCCCTTCGTCCTAGTCAGGTATTTATACGGGGTGAGCATACCATAGATCTTGCGATCTTCGATGTTGAAGTTGTTGAACTTCAACGTTGTGATCTTGTCCTGGTCTGCTCGAACTGTGCATATCCCCTTCGGGAGGTACGCAGTGACTATGGTGTACTCGAAATCTCTTGGCACACTATCACGATTCACTGCGCCAGCCAGAGGTAGGGTGTAATCAAGCAATATGGTTAGAATTGGCTTCACATTTGCTAGGTCATCTTTGTGCTTGGTTCTCTTTTCTGTTGATGGCCAAGATGGTCTGGCTCTACGAGCAGTCGACGAAGAGGCTTGCACTGTTCTCATCGATGAATCTTGTACACCTGCAAACATCAACATTACTCATAAGGTCGATGAGAAATTCTTCGACAACTTTCTCTGCAGTGGTGAACTCGTCCGACAAACATGCTCGGGGTTGGAAATCTCGGGTTTGAGGAGTAACTTAGATACTGCAATGGGATAGAGAGCAATAGCGCAATGATCACTATGCAAAATAAACGAGTCTGCGAGCTTAGATTCACGGTTAGAAAAAGTGTTCTCGGTGCATGGCGCGATAGGATAAATAGATAACTTGGCAATGGATCTCTTGCAATGAGTGAGAAGCCTTCATTAACTCTATTCTATCTGTTATAGCGCGGTTGAACGGTCTGATGGAGAACCATAAATTCCTTTCTACCCATTCAGGGGGTCGGTCTAATGGTTATATTGTTCCCAACGGCTATATTGCTTCGCCATGGTGAAGTTCCATGTGACATTGTTCTGATATCCCGGAGAAGCTCCAATTTTGCAAATTGTCCTTCTGCGAAGTTCCCTTTGGGACCTTCTGTAACTTGTCGATCTTAGCTCTCTTCTTACTTAGTTTTCTAGCCTTATTTCCAGCAGTGAGCTTTGTCTCAGTATTCCTTTTTCCATTATGATTTTTATCTTCTTTTGTCATAGTTACTTCGCGCTGTCGAGATTCTTTCCTAAGATTCGAGGGTGATACTTATTATTTATCTAGAATAGGTACTTCAGTCTTCTGTGGGTCTTCTAGTGTTCTTGCAACTTCGACATTCGGGTCTCTGGTTTTAAATAGCTTTGATATGTTCTCTTGTTCTTTAATCAAGTGTGTGATCCTTCTAGTCATGAAATCCTTTAACTCTTGCTTCTTCTGATCTAAGACTTCCTCTTCTTCCTTCCTTCTGGCCTGATCTCTTTCAATACAAGGTTTTCCTAGTAACATGGTAAATGGGGCATTGTTCTCAATAAATTTAATAATATCAAAATCTTCTTCTGTCAAAGTTCCATTGGCATTCATAGATATCTGGGTGAGCTTTCCACATAGGTTTATCAGGTTTCCTCTAAATAGCCCTATTCCTCCCAAGGAAGGAGTCATAGCAAGCTTCCATAGAATTTCCCAAGTTCTTTCTGTCATGATATTCACCTGTGTTTCCACATCTAGAACACAATCAATGTCAAAGTCTCTTATTCGTGCTTCTATGCATGCTTTTTCTTTGCTATATTTGAGACACGTCGGTGGTCATTCAAGTTTCTTTCATCTGTAGCAATACCTTCTTTGATTCTTTCTGGGTTTCTTCCATAATCTTAGTTTCTAGATCTACCTTAAGGTTTTCTTGTCTTATGTCCATTCCTTCAAGCTTAGCAATCATTCTAGGGAAATCCAATACTTCATGGTCCTTAGCAAGATGTCCCAGTTTTCTGCAATTGTAACAGAGGGTTAATCCTCTCTTTCTTTTAAGTGATCCCCATCTCTTTCTATACTGCGCGCTGGGATCATAGTAGCTAACCTGCAAAAAATTATTTCTAGGATATTGCATCCATTTGTTAGTCCAAACATTCTTTCTATGCATAGGTATAACATATCTTTCATTATTCTTATTAGCTCTATTCATATCAAACCTTCTTTCATCTAGTAGTGCCCTAATTTTCAAGCTAGGACAGAATATATCAAACGTACCTAGATATATACTATTGAAACAAAAATTTCCACTTATCTTACTTCTACAGAGCAAAAAGCTTTCAGATCTAAAACTTTTCACTATTCTTACCTTTATCAGAGTACATAGCTTGTAGATATTACCTTTTTTCTTCATATCTGACCTCTTTTCTTGGCACAGAGCTTCATAGGTCAAGTAGAATGTTGCACACTAGAGAAACAGATCTATGCATGGATATTTCACAGTTTCATATCGGATCTTTGCACAAAGATTCTTCTTCCTTAGTTCTCAGCAATCACAGTTTTAGGTCTCGACAACAGAACCATTTGTTGGCATAGGGGTAGACCCAGGTTTCAACGCTACAACAACACACCAACAAAACCCTAACTATCAGCTCTTTCGGCAACACCTGCGAAGCAGATGAAGTCTCACTCGAGGTAGAGGCAGGGGTGATTGTAGGACTCTAGTGTCTGCAACCTTAGCTGGGACACAGATATGTGATTTTAATACTTAACAGAGCACTTAGCACCAACATTTCATCAATATTTAACCACTATCTACTCCGCAGATAAAACAAAGCATCGCAACATTCATTCAGATCTAACGTATCCAAGCACTTGCATAAAGAGATATATCAGATCTAGTAGATTCAAGCACTTAAACAAATTCACATAAGTCAGATCTAATATTCATATACATCATTCGCACAAAGCATAACATATCTATCTATCTATATCAAAGTACTTAGCAAGTAAAGACATAAACACATCAATACATCGCACAGAGCATATCAACACAGCATGTACGTGGTTCACCCCCACCCTGGGGCTACATCCACCAAATCTTCTTCTTTATTATCTTGTTCAAGCTTATTATAGGCACATAGCATCAAAATCCTACTCTGCAGAAGACATGAGATTTGTGCGCACTCTGCCAGATTCTCCTTCTTCGAGCTA
Source organism: Picea mariana (assembly GCA_032191745.1). Classification (NCBI taxonomy): domain Eukaryota; kingdom Viridiplantae; phylum Streptophyta; class Pinopsida; order Pinales; family Pinaceae; genus Picea; species Picea mariana. The sequence continues at coordinate 6,145 of JASDQU010209670.1, forward strand.
GGGTACAACACCAAGCCTTCTTACAATTACTTGCACGTAGCTCTGCAAGTCTCACACAGTATGCACAAAGCAAGTACTTAGCACTTAGCACTACTTACCACTTTCACCCCCTTTATTACATCACCTATCCTTCTATATATGCATTACAAAAGTGGACCTAAGCATGGGTAAACCCATGGGCCAACATTCCCATACCCGTTACATAATCCCAAAACCCAAAAATCCCTAAACGAGGCCGAGATCCGGCGATCTCTACTTCGTCTTGTGCTCCGCCTTCGATAGCCTGTCGAAGTCCCAAAATAGATCAAACACGACCAAGAATCCACAAAACTTGGTCAAGGGCCAACATGCACATCTTTGAGAGTTGTCTTGGTGATTGATCTTGGTGAGTAGATCCGATTTGGTTGATAAAATTGATGAGATAGGTTGTTTGGACAAGTTGTTGTGACAGGTTATTTGTACAGGTTTGGTGCATGGTTGATGCACATGTTCATGTTACAGGTTGAGGTATAGGTTGGTGCATGGTTGATGCACTTGTTTATGGTACAGGTTGATTACAGGTTGGTTGGTATAGTTTGGTGCATGGTTGATGCACTTGTTTATGGTACAGGTTGATTGCAGGTTGAGGTACAGGTTGATGCATGGTTGATGTTATTGGTATAGGTTGATTGGTATAGGTTTACAATAGTATATATCACAGTGATAGTGTGACAGTGATTCCATCATTCTACTTATACGTCAGGGCAGTTGGACGGGGCAAGGACAGGTGGTTGTAGCCTCCTTCTGGTTGTAGCCAGAGAATTGAGGAGTTGGAGCTTCCCTCAGGTTGTAGCTTGAGAAACTAGGGGGTTGGAGCCTCCTTCCAGTTGCAGCTGGAAAACAAAGGAATTTGGTGCTTCCAATGAATGTAATTCTTCAAGACATATAAGAAAAAAATTATGTAGTTTTCTCCCGCTTTGGGTTTCCACATAAAAAACTGGTGTACTGTGTATGTGTATGATTGTTCATTTGTTCATTTCTTATTTACTCTGCAATTATTGGATGATAATGCTGCATTGATATAACACTTGAATTATATGGTTAAAAAGGATCAAATTGCTCTATCACTAATTCACCCCCCCTCTTAGTAATCCAACACTTCTTTCTCTGAGCATTCTCATCATTCTCGTCATTCTAGCCATAAAGCCTCTTTTAAGAAACCATTATTAAAGCTTGAAGTAAAATTTTCTTTACCTATGTTTAATGGAGATGCTAATCTTGAAAATCTAGATAATTGGATCCAACAGGTTGAAGTATATTTCCGTGTTCAACATATTGATGAAGAGGAATTTAAAGTGCAACTTGCTTCTCTTTGGTTGGAAGGCACCGCTCTCATATGGTGGGGGAGAAAACTTCAGGACATAAATAAGTGTGGTAATATTCTTTCCTCATGGTCGAAATTTAAATCAGTGATAAGGAAACAATTTTATCCATTGGGTTATTTACATAAAACAATGATGGAATCGAAAACTTTAAGGCAAAGTAAAGGTCAAACTGTTTAATGCAAGGAAGAGATCTCTTGCATTAAACATTCATTTGGATTGTTATGAGACTTTAATTAAGTATATTGGTGCACTTCACAGTTATATTCTTCATACTTTGCTCTTGTTTAACCCCACCAGTCTTGATGAAGTTTGTGTGCAAGCCACTCACCTTGAGAACAAGGGGAAGCATGTTCAAGAAGATCCCACAAAGAAACCTTCCAATATCCCACATAAGCCTTTTAAGAAGTTTAAAAGGAAGGACAAGAAGACTGCCACATTGACGAGAGAAAGAGGAAATCCATCTTGCACTCATTGCAAGAAAAGTGGTCATGATGATGAACATTGTTGGAAACTGCATCCAGAGAAGAGACCGAAACAAGTCGGTGGAAAGGGGAAGACAAAAATCATTGCTACAGTGCAACAAGATCTTGGTTCCGATTCAGGAGACAAAGGAAAGATCACAGCGGCTGGAGTACAAGCTAAAGATTCCCTTCATTCTAGTTCAAATTCCAATAATGAATCTCATGATGATGAATGAAAGAGGAATGAATTATTTCACATAAGAGTTGTATCTAAACACACTAAGATAGATACATTATTTGATCTGAGTTCCAAAGTAAATTTGATATCTGAAGCACTGTTCAAAAATATGGGTCTTGAAATGAAACCACATCCAAAGCCTTATCCTCTTGGTTGGGTATGTGATAAAGAAAAACTTAATGTCACCAAACAATGTAGGGTTATATTTTCTATTGCTTCAAAGTTGATTGATGAAGTGGATTTGGATGTTGTATCACTTGATATATGTGGCATAGTGTTGGGGAGTCCTTATCCTTATGATAGAAAAGCATTCTTCTTTCACCATGAGAACAAATACCACTTTAATAAGGGGGGAGTGGAATATATTGTTAGAGCTCACAGCATGAGGGTAAATACAACACTTGTTAGTGTAGGACAAAGGAAGAGAATCATAAAAACTAATAAGAGATATGTACTCATGGTCATAAGAGAGAAAGATGTTGGAACATCCGACACTTTCCAAAGATGTGATCCTTCTTATAAGAAAGAATTAATTGATATTGTTTCTAAGTTTGACGATATTTTCCAAGAACCAGATGGATTACCTCCTAAGAGGGAAATCCAACATGAGATACATCTTCAGCACGATTCTCCTCTTCCTAATGTGGGCATGTACAGGATGCCAGTTGTGGAGATGACAGAGATCAATAAGTAGGTACAAGGCTTATTGGATCAAGGGCTCATCAGGCCCATCTCATCTCCTTGTGGTTCTTTGATCATGATGGTGCCAAAGAAAGATGGCACATGGCAAATGTGTGTCGATTACCGAGCCTTAAATAAAATCACGGTGAAAAATTGATACCCTCTTCCTCGTATAGATGATTTACTTGATCAATTAAAGAATGTTGTTTATTTCACTAAGTTGTATTTGCACAGTGGATACCATCAGATCAGGGTTGCAGAATAGGATGCATGGAAGGCTGCCTTTAAAACCAAACAAGGATTGTTTAAGTGGTTAGTTATATCGTTTGGGCTTTGTAATGCTCTGACAACCTTCATGCCTGTGATGAATGATGTATTCATGCCTTTCCTAGATGATTTTGTGATTGTATATTTAGACATCATCCAAAAAGGATACAGAGAAGGCTAAGAACAACTCAAAACTCACAGAAGCAACCTAGAATGCTCAAAATGGCTCCAATAGACATAGAAAGGGGAAAACTTCAAAGTTCCCAAAACTTAGTGAACTTGGCATGATCGTCAAGATCATGTTGCAATATTTCTAATGGTGCAAACGACTCGTCAAATAGAGTTACGTATTGAAAGATATTTGTGGTCAAAGTTGCGGTCAAATAGGGCAAGTCAACAAGGGCCACATCATCATTTGTACTACTGATGTCAACAACTGATATGGAAGGATGATTTCAGCATGCCACATGGCATCACCAGAGGCTTCCACATTTCACCTGCCAATAGGCTTTTTGGGGCTCCATGTGGATCGATAGAAAAGTGCCACGTGGCACCCCCAGGTGACGCCACGTGGCACCACCTAGAAGGTGCCACGTGTCCTGTATGGAGTTTATGTGGAGGTGACATCATAATCCATGTGGCCCAATCAGTGGATTCCATGTGGCCCAATTGAAAGGGGCCACGTGGCACACCCAAAATTCCCAAGGAGGGCCCATGACCGAAAAATAAAAAAAAATAAAAAACGGACCCCCGCTAAATCTGGCGGAGGTCCTGTCATATCTATCATATCCACCAAAGTTAGAAGCTAGCATCCAAATGTAGCAAAGTTTATAACCAAAGATCCAAAATGGGAGGCCCGCAGGTTTGACCCCAGGACCTCCCCCACATATAACGCTTTAACTTTAGCGCCAACAACCAACTCGCCTAACGGACCCGTTGGTAACTTCGTCTGCCCAGTTACTATTTAAGCCATGTTTTTTCCTAGCCAGAGGGGGGGCGCAGACCATACAAATGTATTCACGGTTTACAATGTAAAGGAATTTCATTATTGCAAGTTGCACAGAGCACGAAAACCAAGAAAAAATTCTTCTTGGGCCTAGGAGTGCCAGAGTCGGATTGAGGCATGGAGACAGTCATTTTTGGGTAATTCGACACCACAAATTCAATGGTGATGTATGTTTTTTTATCTGATCATTAATTCTGCAGCTTGATTCCATAATGATTTATACTTATGTATTTTGCCAAATTCTTTTGTTGAGTTAATGAAAGAGCCTACCCATTTGAGAGAAGGACCCAGAGACGTAGTCTACCGGGGACAAACTCCGTTATCAAGTTTTGTGTTCATATTTGATGCTCATTTCTCTTCATTTTTTATTTTTCCCTTATTTAATGGTGCACTTTAATTTATGCTCATTTAATGCAATTCTTTATAATTCACGATGAAAAGATCCCGGATCATGTTGGTATCAGAGTAGTCATCTTTGACTTGAATTATTGAGTGTGAATGCTTACTAGAGCCAAGCATAAGCAGGGTGAAGGAACTCTTAATAATTTCAATCATGTAGTTGGTCGTGCATCATGAACGAAGAAAATGGCAGAAGAGGACAAGCACGATGAACAAGAGAAAAAATTTCACATGGTCTTTTATCGCATGTCAGAAATGGTCGAACGAATGTATGGAGATTACGAGAAGAGGATGAAGAAGAAAGGGAAGAAAAAGGAAGCACATGCAGATGATGATGCTTCAGTAAACCAAGGGGGTGGAGGAGATCCTCCTGAGCCTCCGTCTTCACCTTCGAGTTATAGTTCTTCTTCCTCTTAGCATTCTCATCATTCTCATCATTATAGCCATAAAGCCTCTTTTAAGAAACCATTATTAAATCTTGATGTAAAATTTTCTTTACCTATGTTTGATGGAGATGTTAATCCTGAAAAGCTGGATAATTGGATCCAACAGGTTGAAGTGTATTGGCGTGTTCAACATATTGATGAAGAGGAGGTTAAAGTGCAACTGAATTCTCTTCGGTTGGAAGGAACCTCTCTCATATGGTGGGAGAGAAAGATTCAGAACATAAGTAAGTGTGGTAATATTCTTTCCTCATGGTCAGAATTTAAATCATCGATAAGGAAGCAATTTTATCCAGTAGGGTATTTACATAAAGCAATGAAAGAATGGAAAACCTTAAGGCAAAGTAAAGGTCAAACTGTACAAAGTTTTACAGAAGAATTTAGGAAGAAAGCTCTTGCATTGAGCATTCCTTTGGATTCTTATGAAACTTTAATGAAGTATATTGGCACACTTCACAGTTATATTCGTCATACTTTTCTATTGTTTAACCCCACTATTCTTGATGAAGTTTGTGTGCAAGCCACTCACCTTGAGAACAGGGGGAAACATGTCCAAGAAGATCCCACAAAGAAACCTTCCAATTTAACACAAAATACTTTTAAGAAGTTTAAAAGGAAGGACAAGAACACCTCTACAGTAATGAGAGAAGGAGGAAAACCATCTTTCACTCATTGCAAGAAGAGCAGTCACGATGAAGAACATTGTTGGAAACTGCATCCAAAAAAGAAACCAAAACAGTTCGGTGGAAAGGGGAAGATAAAGACCGTTGCTATAGTGCAGCAAGATCTTGGTTCCGATTCAGGAGATGAAGGAAAGATCACAGAGGTTGGAGTACAAGGTAAAAATTCTCTTCATGCTACTTCAAGTTCCAATAATGAATCTCATGTTGATGAACGAAAGAGGAATGAGTTATTTCATATAAGAGTTGTATCTAAACATACTAAGATAGATACATTATTTGATCTAGGTTCCCAAGTAAACTTAATATATGAAGCACCTGTCAAGAAGATGAGTCTTGAAACGAAACCACATATGAAGCCTTATCCTCTTGGTTGGGTATGTGATAAAGAAAAACTTAATGTCACCAAACAATGTAGGATCATATTTTCTATTGCTTCAAAATTGATTGATGAAGTGGATTTGGATGTTGTACAACTTGATATATGTGTCATAGTGTTGGGAAGTCCTTATCTTTATGATATAAAAGTAGTCTTCTTTCGTCATGAGAAAAAATACCACCTTAATAAAGGGGAAGTGGAATATATTTTTAGAGCTCACAGCATGAGGGTAAATACAACACTTGTTAGTGCAGGTCAAATGAAAAGACTCGTAAACACTAATAAGAGATATGTACTCATGGTCATCAAAGAGAAAGATGTTGGGACATCCAATGCTTTTTGAGGGTGTGATCCATCTCATAAAAAGGAATTAATTGATATTGTTTTTAAGTATGATGATATTTTTCAGGAACCAGATGGGTTACCTCCTAAGAGGGAAATCCAACATGAGATACATCTTCAACAGGATTCTCCTCTTCCTAATGTGGGCATGTACAGGATGTTATTTGTGGAGATGACAGAGATCAAGAAGCAAGTACAGGGCTTATTGGATCAAGGGGTCATCAGGCCCAGTTCATCTCCTTGTGGTTTTATGATAGTGATGGTGCCAAAGAAGGATGGCACATGGCGAATGTGTGTCGATTATCGGGCTTTAAATAGAATAACGATAAAAAATATATACCCTCTTCCTCACATAGATGATTTACTTCATCAATTGAAGAATGTTGTTTATTTCACTAAGTTGGATTTGCGCAATGGATATCATAAAATCAGATTCGCAGAACAGGATGCATGGAAAATTGCCTTTAAAACCAAACATGGATTGTTTGAGTGGTTAGTTATGTCGTTTGGGCTTTGTAATGCTACGACAACTTTCATGCGTGTGATGAATGATGTATCCAGGCCTTTCCTAGATGACTTTGTGATTGTATATTTAGATGACATTCTTGTTTTTAGCGGTACTTGGGATGAGCGTGTGAGGCATGTAAAGCAAGTATTGGATACTTTGCAAAGGGAAAATTTGTATGTAAAACTGTCTAAAAGTGAATTTTGCAAGATTGCACTTGTATACTTAGGTCATATTGTAGGAGGAGGACAATTGAAAATTGATCCTTCCAAAATTGATGTAATTGTAAAATGTCCTGAGCCAAAAAGTGTAACCGAAGTCCAAAGCTTCTTCAGTGCAATCTAGTATTGGAGGAGATTCATTCCCAACTTCTCCTTTATAGCAACTCCTTTTCATGCCTTAACCAGTGTGAAGAACACTTTTCAGTGGGAAGGAAAGCAACAAAAATATTTCAACATTTTGAAGGAGAAGATCAATACCGCAGCAGTATTAGCACTGTCGAATCTTCAATAGCCTTTTGAGATCGAGACAGATGCCAGCGGATACGTCGTGGGTGTAGTATTGATGCAATATCCTAAGCCTATTTGTTACCACTCTGAAAATTTTAACCGAGTTGTTGTTAACTATCCTACATATAATAAAGAGTTGTATGCATTAGTCCAAAGCGTAAATAAATGGAAACACTACTTGTTAGGGAAGGAAACAATCATAAACAGATCACCAACCCTCATATTATCTTCAAGCACAGACCAAATTGCAACAATCTCGACACTACAGGTGGATGGGTTTTCTACAACAATTTCACTTGGTAATCAAGTACAAAAAGGGTACAAGTAACAAGGTAGCTGATATGCTTTCTAGACCTCCTATTGATGCTTCTATTGTTTTGAAGAATGCTTCTTTATCTCATGATAGCTATGTAGAACAATGTGCCATCGATGAAGATTTTAAAGAAGTATATGTGAAGCTAACCCTTGGTGCACAGGTAGAGAACTATTGTCTGCAAGGAAAACTACTCTACCATCTTGGAAAGATATGTATTCCTACAAGTGATCGAGTCCATGTAATACGATAAGCTCACACTTCACTTGTGTCTGGGCATTTTGGGGTAGGAAAAACTATGGCTCATTTGCAGAGGTTTTGTTACTGGCCTCAAATGAAAGCAATTGTAACTAAATATGTAAAGGGGTGTGTGATGTGTTCTACTTGTAAGCCCACTAATAGAAAATTGGGGTTGTACTCACCACTTCTTGTTCCATCCCATCCATGGGAAAGTGTCTCCATGGATTTTGTAGTGGGTTTACCAATGACGAAAGGGGTCATGATTATTTGTATGTCATAATGGATAGGTTCAGCAAGATGTGTATCTTGATGCCATGTAAAAAGCAGATCATTACTGAGAAGACTGCTAATCTCTTCTTTCACCATGCTTGGGTTCACTTTTGATTACCCACATCCATCTTCTTGGATCAAGATACTTGATTCCTTGGGGACTTTTGGACTAGCTTGTGGAGAATGATGGACAACAAATTGAAGAGGAGAACTGCTTTCCATCCACAGATCGACGGGCAGACAAAGGTGGTAAACCGAACAGTGGTACTTTTGCTTCGAGGCTACTGCAGTAAACATCCCATGTTATGGGATCAACATATACCCTATGTACAACATGCGTACAACCGAGATTTGCATTCATCCACTCAAAGTTCACCTTTTGAGACATGTTTTGGGTATCTACCAAAGGTTCCTTTGGACTTCGTGTATGGGAGAGATGTCGATGTGAATGAAGAACGAACAGAGGATAGAGCCCACAAGTTCATCCAGAGTATCCAATGGATACACTAGGAAGTCAGGGAATAGTTGGAGAGAATTCAAGCACAGTATAAAGATCGGCATGAAAATCACAGGGTTATCATCAGTTCCAGGTTGGAGATCGGGTATGGCTTCACATCAGCAAGGAGAGATTGAAGGGTGAAGGAAATAAATTCAAGTCCATTCGTTATGGACCCTTCACTATCTTGGAGAAAAGTGGTACCAATGTTTT
>JASDQU010209672.1:2560-13615 GCA_032191745.1 Picea mariana
TTGTAGTCTGATTGAGTCTGAGCAGTGAAAATTCAACTCTGTGCAGGAAAGAAGCCCGATCATAGAGCAAGAAATCCTGTCTTTTAGCGTGGACAATTCGATGGAAATGCCTCTGAAATCAGGCGGCGAAGGCGTTGGAAAGAAAAGGAGGCAGGCTGTTAAGTGCAAAGCAGCTTCTCTTGGCGGAAGAGCTTCGGCTAAAACGAAAAAGTTGAAGGTAACTGTGAGCACTACAGTGTCTCGGCGACAAACTGCAGAAGGCTCGGACACAAATGGGGCTTAATTCGATATTTCGGACCAGACAGACTTTAAATTCAATTTTTTGATCGATGATTAGATCACGGTGCCTTTTTATTTTCTATAGAATTTCAAAAGTGAATAGATTCTGTCCTGGTTGAAATTCAGTCTTTTCTGACTTTGAGATTAAATGTTGTAAAACAGTATATAAATTTTGAAATACTGGATGAAGTGATATTGTTCTACATATTTTGTTAACTCTTGTATTAAAGAGAGATGAAACCTGGTCTTTCCATCTAAAAGGGTTCTTACACGTGGGAGTTCAAAAATTCAATATGATATTTTATTTTGTTTTAGCGATTCCAAATATATTTTACTGGCGTTTCCTTAAGGGTACAATACCATATGTTTTATAAATCTACACGCAATAATCCTATTAACTAATAGGAACGTGTATATATATTTTTATGCAGTATTCTAAACATTTTATATTTTGGTTGTTTTTAGGTAAGTTTTTTTGTTTGATTTTGTTTTAAATTTTGTAATGAATAGTCAGATCTGATTGACTAAGTCTGTATAATTTGAATGCTCCAAGAGTTTTCCAGCAAGCTGAATCTATTTATGCATTCAGAGAAGAACGAAACATATAAATGCAGTGAAAACTCATAAATAATGGATTGAAAACTCCATGTCTCATTTTTTTTTTGATAACAAGGATACAGAATTCCCACAAATTCTCTTTATGTTTATGAGAAAACTGAAAAATTTAGAACATCAAACCCATCCTCCAAGACTTTCAAGACTATAGGTACAAATACAACAAGAACACTTTGGAAATGGTTCTTCCTCTAGAAATGGATCATCTACTTCTGTAGAAAATCAAGGAACACGAAGCATGAAAAAAATTTATGAGCAGAACAATGATATTGAATAACAAGCTCATTTTTCCTTACTATCTTGTCAACCAACTTACTTTGAAGAAGCATTAAAAGAGGAAAACTGGGTGCAAGCAATGATGAGGAAATTGAAGCCATAGAAAGAAGCAAGACTTGGGATCTTATTGATTTTTCAACAGACAAATCCAACATAGGTGTTAAGTGGGTGTACAAAAGAAAACTTAGTGAAAAAGGAAAGATGGCGAAGCATAAGTCAAGGCTAGTTGCCAAAGGTTTATCTCAACAACCTAGCATAGACTATGGATAAAACTTTTCTCTTGTAGCAAGGTTAGATATAGTAAGTGTTGATTTTTCAATAGGCAAGGTTCAAGCATGAAGTTCATTCCATTTTAGCATTTTACTTAAACCATAAACAATTTTTTGCAGCAACTGAGATCACAAGAGGAAACACCATCCACAAGTACACAAGAAGTATCCTCGGAAACCCTTTTCAACAAGAGAAGAAAACCCAACCAATCCTTTGCTATATTCTTCAAGAGAAATACCTCCACCAACATAAAGACCTAGCACACAAGAGGGTGCTCACAAACCCTAGAAGACTAACACCCAAGAGAGGTGTGCACTTTTCCCAAGATGATGTACTTGCTGAAATTTCAAAACTCACACTTGAGATATGATTCCTCAATGGGGAATTTACCTTTACTTATATTAGACTGAACCTGTCAACATAAGTGTCTATTGGCACAACAAGGCCAACCTCTCTAACTCACAATATAATTAATAATAACCAGATTAATTATCTTTTACATTACTTATCTATTACATTAAGGTGGGGCCGACCTCTACCCTTTACATTACAATTAGGGTTAAAGGTACGTCAGAGTCTTGAACAATATAGGAATGGATCTCATACACCCACTAGTGCTCATCCACTAGGGGCACATCCATAGGGATGTCCATATCTCTATCTCACTACGTCTCATAGAAGAACTACACTCACTAATGCTCAACCACTAGGATCACGTTCACCTGTGTTCATCCACAGGCACGTTCAACTCAACAAATCTTCTTTCCCACTGCATTACACAAGAGAGTCATTTGGATTTCATCATCTCAACTCTTTGCTTGGAGGAGGCTAATACATCATCTTCATCTTTGTCTCATAATGATGCACCCAACTCATGGGAATTCACACTCAACCACAAGCACGTCCAACTCAACAGATCTCCTTTCTCACTGCGTTACACATGAGAATCATCTAGAGTTCTTCTCAACTCTTTGTAAGGAGGAGGACACCACTATGTTACAGTTTTGTATCAGATAGGAACCACACACCCATATCAGGGGCTCTCTCTCAGGTCGAATCAATCAGTCTGTGTCCTGGAGAATGTCTCACACAACTGTAATCATCAACACTCCCTCTCAGCTAGGGAGGCATTCTCTGTCAGGCCAAGTCTCGCACATAAGTACGTCGAACTTTGTCTTGGCTATAGTCATCAACACTCCCTCTCAACTAGGGAGGTATTCTTCACCAAGCTAATTTGGTGAAGATGTTTGCAATCTACTCATGTGTAGGAAGGTACAACACATGTATTGTTTTCCTCTGCATCATGTCTCTGATATAATGATATTTTATCTCAACGTGTTTCGATCTATCATAAAACATCGGGCTCTCAAAGAGATTTACACACAACTCTAGTTATCATCATAGAATCCATCTCATGATCAGGTAAATATGTCAGAAGCTTGTGAATCCACACTGCTTCGCACACTTAATGCTATATACTCTTCTTGTGTGGTACTCAAGGCCACAGAGCTTTGTTTCTTGCTGCACTAGGAAACCATGGAAAACTTCACGGTAAAACAACAACCAGATGTTCTCTTCTAGTCCAATGTACTCTCTGCTCAATCTGTATCGGAATATCCTTGCAAACTCAAATTCACATTGGAGGCATATCACAGGCCATATCCAACTGTGCCTCGTATATATCTCAATACATGTTTTACTGCTATCCAGTGAGTCTGTCTCAGTTGACTCATGGATTTGACTAAGCACATTTGCTACATAGCATAAATAAAGTATGTTGTTTGACCAGATACATTAGTGATCCAATCAGCTGTGGATCAATGTTGTCTGAGTCATCATTCATTTTATTTTTTAAATCCATCACCGTGGATATGCATTTTGTCATACTGAACTTGTTTAATATTCCCACTGTATATTTTCCTTACTCAGGAAAATCTCATCGGTCCTCTGCCATACTTCTTATCCCAAGAAGTGGTGCATCATACTTAGATCCTTCATCTCGAAATCAGAAGTCAAATCTTACTTGTAACCAACAATAACGATTTCTGAATAAGTCATAAAAATCAGGTTCTCGTCACCAACACTGTAATAATATAGGTTTGGATCAGCAACACTCTTGCTGAAACTCAAACTCATCAAGAATCCATCCATCTAACACAGTTTCCAACTCATGGATGGTAGTACGGATGGAAGTGTATCAGGCTTACTGGATCAAGTGTCTCATCATAAACGACTCCATCTGTTTTTTAGAATCCTATGGCTATAGATGTCGCTTTGTATTTATTGACACTTCCATCAGTTGCATGCTTAATCTTAAAGTTCCACTTGGAAGTCATCACAAACTTCCTTTATGGTCTCTGAACAATATCTTATACATCAGTCTTTAAGATATACTAGTATTCTTCTGTTATGGCATCTTTCCATACATGTTCTCTTGTTGCTTCTCCAAGACAAGAAGGCTTAGAATAAATGAAGTGGCTCATGACTGAAGGATATCTTGAAAAATATCTTTTTCTTTCTCGGGATGTGCCTTGAGAGGCTTGTATGTTCCTCTACCTCCTGTAGAGTTTTTTTGAGCCTAGGCAGGCGTTTTATTCCCTACTGTAATATCTCTGGGCATATCAACTGGATCGGTTGGAGTAATGTATGTCTCCCTATCAACTGTCAATCTCCATCTGAGATTCTCTAGATCTTTGATAGGTTATCTCTTCTTCAAAATAAACATCTTTTCTTGTCTCAATCTATCTCTGATCAGGGATGTAGATCTGATATGTCTTTAAAAATTTACTTCCTATTCCATAAATGTGTCCTTTCTCCTTGAAGGGTCTGGCTTGGACCTCTTCTCTTTGGGTACATGAAAATACACCGGGCACCCAAATATCCTGAAGAGTTCAATATCGGGCTTCACTCTGGTGAAGGATTCTTAGGAAGTTATGTTTCTTCAAAATCTAGTGAAGACACCTGTTCTGAACATATACTTTTTCATGCATGCTTCTGCCCATAGAATCATAGAAAGATTATGATCATCCATAATTTCATTGGTTTCCTCAATGATGGTTTTGTTATTCCTTCTTTTCAAACAGTTTTGAATCCTCTAAAGTCTAAAGCATAACCATTTTTCTTTGTTTTTAACCTACCTAGAACAAGAAAAACAAACGAAAGGAAACAAAACAAGAATATCAACTAAAGGAGAATAATGAGTACATCTCTAAAATTAAAACAATTTAAGGATTGTTGTCACAACTACAACACTTATTGAAATGTAGCAAACTTTAGAAGTGTATTTTAGAGGCATGATAAAAACAATCAAACCTAGAGTCTTCACTTCCGATGTGTTGTTCCTCTGAATGCACTGAGATCCCTCTAGGTCCATGACTTTAATAAAGTTCCTTCCTCCTGCAAGTACCCTCATGATAATGATACAAATAATATATACAAGTGCATACCTAAGGGTGCTAATATTCTTTCTTCAATGGCACCTGGCTAATCTCTGTCCTATGACATATTCATGAAAAAGGTAGTCACAATGTCACCTTTTGTCATCTTTGTTATGGCCCTTCAATGTAAGAGCTTGAGAAGATGATTCTCTTTCTTGACTTGACATTGTCTTTCTTCTGTTCATCGATATTTTTCTCTGGTAAGAATTTTTATCTCACCTACAATAAGTCTTCCTCTTAAGTCTTGTCTTCCAGGAACTTGAATTTTCTTGATCCATCAAACTTATCTTCTATCATAGTTTTGTTCATCATAATTTTAGATTCTTCACAAACCCTTGTCAACAGGGATAGAAAAACTAACGGCTAGAATAGGCTAGCAATTTTAGGTTTTGTTGGGCTTATGATTGCCAACAATAAGCCTTGAAATTTAGAATATCATAGGTAATCTTGAAGACTTCTTCAAAGAGCTACAGAAACCCTAAAACCAGAAATCTGCATAAATTTGTGAAACCCTAGGGTCAAAAATCCAAAATGCTCGAAAGTTCACTCTGAGAGTCTCTGGAGGTGAGTTGGAGAGATTCATACTCTGCTATGCCAAAAATATCCTCAACGTCCAAGTTTTAGTGGCTAAAACACCTCAGAGAAAGAGGGTTGTACGGAATTGCAGTAAACCCTAGAGGTCATACGAAATTGCAGAAGGGAGGGGCAAATAGATTTAAATGTTTGTGCAGGGTTTCTTCAAGACCTATGCTCTGATACCATGTTGATTTTTCAATAGGAAAGGTTCAAGCATGAAGTTCATTCCATTTTATCATTTTACTTAACAATAAACAATTTGTTGCAGCAACAAAGATCACATGAGGAAACACCATGCACAAGTACATGAGAAGTATCCTGTGAAACCCTTCTCAACAAGGGAAGAAAACCCAAGCAATCCTTTTCTATATTCTTCAAGATAAATACCTCCACCACCATAAATAACTAACACACAAGAGGTTTCTCACAAACCCTAGAATACTAGTGCCCAAGAGAGGTGCGCACTTTTTCCAAGAAGATGTACTTACTAAAATTTCCAAACTCACACTTGAGATATGATTCCTCAATGGGGAATTTATCTTTACTTATATTAGAATGAACCTGTCAACATAAGTGTCTATTGGCACAACAGGGAGAATCTCTATAACTCACAATATAATTAATAATAACCAGAATAATTATCTTTTACATTAATTATCTATTACATTAAGGTGGGGCCGACATGTACCCTTTACATTACATTTAGGGTTACATGTAAGTCTGACTCTTGAACAATATAGCACGAGATATCATACACCCACTAGTGCTCATCCACTAGGGGCACATCCATACATATTTNCCATATCTCTATATCACTACGTCTCACGGGAGAACCACACTCACTAGTGCTCAACCACTAGGATCATGTTCACCTATGCTCATCCACAGGCACGTCCAACTCAACACATCTTCCTTCCCACTGCATTACACATGAGATTCATTTGGAGTGCATCATATCAACTCTTTTCTCAGAGGATTCTAATACATTGTCTTCATCTCTGTTTCATAATGATGTGCCCAACTCATGGGAATTCACATGTTCACCTTGTGCTCATCCACAAGCATGTCCAACTCAACAAATATCCTTTTTCAATGCGTTACATAAAAGAATCATGTGGAGTTATGCTCAACTCTCTGTAAGGAGGAGGCCATCACTACGTTACAATTCTGTCTTAGATAGGAACTACACACCCATCTCAGGGTGTCTCTCTCAGGTCGACTCAATGAGTATGTGTCCTCGAGATTGTCTCACACAGTTGTAATCATCAACAACAAGGACCATTTTATCCACTAAAAATTAAAGCAAATGGCAAGTGTTCCAATTGGATGTAAAGTAATCATTTTTAAATTAAATATTGCAAGAAGAAGTATATGTGGATTAGCCACCTAGTTTTGAGGTCAAAGGACAAGAGGATAAAGTGTATAATTTGAAGAAATCCTTATATATCTCGAAGCAAGATCCAAGAGCTTAGTACAGTCGAATTGACTCTTACCTCATTAACAATGGATTTGACATGAGTGGTAATGAACCCAATCTTTATAAAAAATCAAATCATGAAGGTAAAATCCTCATTGTTTGTCTTTATGTCGATGATATGATATACACAGGTGATCCTGTGTTAGAAGAATTTAAGGCTGCCATGAAAACATAATTTGAGATCTTGGTCTCATGAAATACTATTTGGGAATTGAAGTTGAGCAATCTTCCCATAGTATTGTTGTTTGTCAGGAAAAGTGTTGTCATGCTTATATGATTAGTATAATGCACACATTAATTATCAATCTGGGATTCATAATCAACAGATTTACAAGACACCGGTAAGAGAGGTAATTCTAATGTCACTAGTATAGAACTATTTTGGATTATGCATGCTGGAAATAAAGGGCATATTCAAAAAAAAAAGTAAGTAAAGATCTTAAGCAATTTTATGAACTATGATACTAACACATGAAACTGTCAAAGATGATGAACTAAATTGAGAAATCAAAGCTTCAACTAACCTAACAATTACACTACTGAAAACAAATATTAACAATAATCTACAAGGGTGCTGACCTCTGTTGGGTGGTGGGCCCTAGCCGCTTCAACAAGTCAGCGGTTAGAGTCTACAGTAAGTTGATCTTCAATCAACACATCACTTTTACTCATATCTCAAAACATGAAATTATATTATAATAACAACTCAACTCACATTCGTTCATAAATGATCAAGACATGGAAATAAATGACATTCTTTATTAAACTTCAAACTCAAGATACATTCTACAATATGCAACGCTGCTTCACATGCTGTGTTATGCTATCTCCCTATATCCCCCACCATCCTTGCCACGACTATTTAAACAGTCTTGGTCGTGAAACACAAAGAGGTGAAATCTTTAGAAAATCAACAATTGTCAAATTTATACATTCGGTTACATATTTTAAGCTTCATCCTCATGACACGAAGTGTATGAGGATGAAGAAATAATCAAACTAGCTTAACATAGTCTTGCTAGAAAATTTCATGATCTAATAAACATTCAACAATTATCTTAGGTACGATCTGGAGCTAAACTTGGCATACTTTGTTTTCTGTGTTGGTACCAGATCATGACAGGTGAGATACAATAGATAGTACCGGATCCGAACAACACGCAATTGGTTGGTACCGGACTAAAATAGTCCGTGGATATTGGTATCGGATCGCAACAGTGAATGATCTGCAGATACCGGATCTGAACGAAAGGTGCTCTTGGTACCAGATGGCTTGGATGACATAGAATTTCTGGACTTTTCCAAAGGTCAAAGGCTACATATGGAAAATTAAACATTAGTAAATGAAATATTTAATCTCCTATCTTAATAAACCACAAAATGCATGAATTCAAGTATACTTTACCTCATGACCTTATAAGTGACTGGAGATAGTGTTCTTTGTCATTTATCCAAGCTTAGGTAGGCCAAAAAGTTATAAATGAGGAGTATAATGTGGTAATGGGGATGTCAATTTAGAGGCTCAACATTCCCCCATGCCAAAATCATTGCATGTCCTCATGCAACTGAAACATACTCAAAATTTTACAAAACTTGAGACTCCATTCTCTTTACTCCTGTGGATCAATGATGTTGACAATCGAGGCTTTTTCTTTCAGTTCCCTTTTTATGACACTAATGTATTGTAAGAGTCTTAGTACCTTTTTGAGATTATTAGAAGTCTCGTCATGGTCATTTTGGATTTGTTGGTTGGTTGCTTTCAATTGCTCATTTTCCTTCTTGATATACCTATCCAGTAGCTGGTATTCATTCACCTCTTGTTTTAGTTCCTGATTTTGTTTTTGTAGCTCCTCAATGTTCTTATTCATATGTCCTTTTGTTAAGGTCCTCATTGAATCCATTGTTTTCGACTGGATGTGTTCTCTTTCCTCCACTTCCTCTCTTATCCCACACAAAGTAATAATATCTTGCTCCTCAGTTAAGCTAGGGATGTCATCCTGGAATGGTAGGTCTAGAGGAGAGGAGGTAAAATCTATTGGGTCTTCATGTGTAAGAGGATTGACAACTTCTTTTCCTTTCTTTTCCATGCTCCTTGTGGTTTTTTGTAAGGGGGTGATGGATTCTTCTTCTTAGAAATGCTAACAAGTTTCCTCTTCCTCTTTTCTGTTTGTAGAATGGTTACAGGAGGTTGTTCTATAGACTGTTCACCTTTATGCTTTGAGCTACTCTTCTCTTTTCTCAAGGGTTTTGACTTATGATCCTTCTCCTCAAGTGCCACTGCTGAGATCTCTTCTACTAATTCGGATTTATCTTTCGATTCTTGACTTTTAAAAGTTTTATTAACCGAGGAAGAGGGCCCTACTTATTTACTTGAAGAGTTATGATCTCTTCGGTCTTTTTGCGTCCTAGCTTTATATTTTTGTCTCACTTCTTTGGAGGATGATGGAGCTATCTTGTATTTCTTTTCCTTTTTCTTCTTAGGTTCCTTATCTTCATCTAGAGAAGGCCGAGCTTCTTCTACAGGTTTTTTTTCTGTGGAAAGGTGTTGAGTGATGAGGGTTTTCCAACTAAACCCTTGCTTCCTGATTTCATGTATAACTAGCATTTTGATAAGACCCTGATGATACATACTAGTCTTCTCAGTTTTAGATAAGGATTTGACACCTCTCACCATCTTGTTAAGGCTCATCCATAAAAAGTATGGAAAGTCAATTTCAGGACCTCCTTCAAAGTGCAACAAAATCCGAAGGTGATATAGGAAAGTTGCAACATACTTTCCTTCACAAGTGAGGAATTGTTGGAGGCTGACAAGCATTGGATGATATTCCTCCTTGATATAGTTTCTGGAAATCCCCTTTTTCCAATCAGGGTGTTGATGGTCTTCTTTCAGAAATCTTTTGCACATTTCCTTATTGATTCCTACTCCTTTGAAATACTTTGCTCCTCTGCTAGGTAATCCCATGGCCTCCCTTAGAGTTTCTTCATTGATTGTTAGCTTAAGATTGCCTATGTGAACAATCTCTCCATCGTAAACTTGGATAAATGCATGAGATACCCTCTCATGACAACTTGTGAATTTTTCTAAAAATAGAATCCAACCCGCTCTAGCATATTTATCTCTACATAGATGGAACTCCTCAGTCTCCCTATAGATCTGGAAGACGGGTTCATGCCTACTCACAACCATCCTTATAAACTGTGAGTGTAAACCGGGCTGTAGCGTAAGAGTTTGGTCAAATGTGAGCATAAGGGTTTGGTACCGGATATCGCAGAGAGGAGTAGGCTCTGAAATGGGGAAAAATGGGTAATAGCAGGGAAAACAATAATGGCATCAATAATTCGAAAGGTGGGTTTAAGTAAAGATGTTGTGAAGAAATTTAAGATGAGATGAGGCTCATCTGGATGCCTTCACCACCCAGATAATCCATTTCACTTATGCCCATTAGTATAATGATGGGAACGAGACGTTTGGTAGAGAAAACATCATTATTGTTTGAGATAGGCGATTGGACCTTTAAGTGACGAATTTGATGTTGAATCGTGCAACATGATACGAGGTAGATTCGTGATTACTAAAGGTAAAGCACGTTCTTGGTTTAAGATTGTGGTTCATCATTACTGGGCATACTCATTTCAGTTCATAACTATATTCACACATTTGATGTGATTTTTCCCTCCACATCTTTTCAAGCACTTATGTGGTGAGGAAATTGATTAAGGTTAAGCATATGGGTATAAGGGAAGTAACAAAAATTTAAGCGCATGGTTTTAACAATAAGGTCATTAGATCTAGTATACAATTTCATACCTATTGTAGTTTTATAAGCAAAGGAAAATAAAAAATACCATGTTACCTTTGCTTTTACCATTGCATAACCAATACTCATAGCATATGTGACTAGCTTTGTATTTGAATCTTTCAGATTATCAA
Organism: Picea mariana; assembly: GCA_032191745.1. Lineage (NCBI taxonomy): Eukaryota > Viridiplantae > Streptophyta > Pinopsida > Pinales > Pinaceae > Picea > Picea mariana. Next base: position 13,422 of record JASDQU010209672.1, read on the forward strand.
AGTTCATCTTTTTAGGATGGAGTTTTCTGGAGGATTAGTACTGGAATTTCATGTACCTTATGAACTTCTTTATTTTGTGCTTGCTTTTGAATTTCTTCCTTTGTGTCGGGTTCTACAGGGTTATATGGTGAACATGCTGGTCTCTAAGGGTGAGATGTGAGTCTAGAAAAGAGTACTGAAAGGGGCTCTTTGAC
>JASDQU010209672.1:14034-27943 GCA_032191745.1 Picea mariana
ATGGAAGTGTATCAGGCTTACTGGATCAAGTGTCTCATCATAAACGCCTCCATCTGTTTTTGAGAATCCTATGGCTATAGATATCACTTTGTATTTATCGACACTTCCATCAGTTGCATGCTTGATCTTATAGATCCACTTGGAAGTCATCACAAACTTCCTTTATGGTCTCTGAACAATATCTTATACATCATTCTTTAAGATATACTAGTATTCTTCTGTTATGGCATCTTTCCATACATGTTCTCTTGTTGCTTCTCCAAGACAAGAAGGCTCAGAATAAATGAAGTGGCTCATGACTGAAGGATATCCTGAAAAATATTTTTTTCTTTCTCGGGATGTTCCTTGAGAGGCTTATATGTTCCTCTGCCTCCTATAGAGTTTTGTTGAGCCTAGGCAGGCCTTTTATTCCCTACTGTAATATCTCTGGGCATATTAACTGGATCGGTTGGAGTAATGTATGTCTCCCTATGAACTGTTGAAGAGGGAGAAGGTATTGTCTCGCTGTCAATCTCCATCTGAGATTCTGTGGATCTTTGATAGGTTATCTCTTCTTCAAAATAAACATCTCTGCTTGTCTCAATCTATCTCTGATCAGGGATGTAGATCTGATATGTCTTTAAAAATTTACTTGATATTCCATAAATGTGTCCTTTCTCCTTGAAGGGTCTAGCTTGGACCTCTTCTCTTTGGGTACATGAAAATACACCGGGCACCCAAATATCCTGAAGAGTTAAATCTCGGGCTTCACTCTGGTGAAGATTCTTAGGAAGTTATGTTTCTTCAAAATCTAGTGAAGACACATGTCCTGAACATATACTTTTTCATGCATGCTTATGCCCATAGAATCATACAAAGATTATGATCATCCATAATTCCATTGGTTTCCTCAATGATGGTTATGTTATTCCTTCTTTTCAAACAGTTTTGAATCCTCTAAAGTCTGAAGCATAACCATTTTTCTTTGTTTTTAACCTACCTGGAACAAGAAAAACAAACGAAAGGAAACACAACAAGAATATCAACTAAAGGAGAATAATGAGTACATCTCTAAAATTAAAACAATTTAAGGATTGTTGTCACAACTACAACACTTATTGAAATGTAGCAAAATTTAGAAGTGTAGTTTAGATGCATGATAAAAACAATCAAACCTGGAGTCTTCACTTCCGATGTGTTGTTCCTCTGAATGCACTGAGATCCCTCTAGATCCATGACTTTAACAAAGTTCCTTCCTCCTGCAAGTACCCTCATGATAATGATACAAATAATATATACAAGTGCATACCTGAGGGTGCTAATAGGTTTTCTCCAATGGCACCTGGCTAATCTCTATTCTATGACATATTCATGAAAAAGGTAGTCACAATGTCACCTTTTGTCATCTTTGTTATGGCCCTTCAATGTAAGAGCTTGAGAAGATGATTCTCTTTCTTGACTTGACATCGTCTTCCTTCTATTCATCGATATTTTTCTCTAGTAAGACTTTTTATTTCACCTACAATAAGTCTTCCTCTGAAGTCTTGTCTTCCAGGAACTTGAATTTTCTTGATCCATCAAACTTATCTTCTATCATAGTTTTGTTCATCATATTTTTAGATTCTTCACAAACCCTTGTCAACAGGGATAGAAAAACTAACGGCTAGGATAGGCTACCAATTTTAGGTTTTGTTGGGCTTATGACTGCCAACAATAAGCCTTGAAATTCAAAATATCATAGGTAATCTTGAAGGCTTCTTCAAAGAGCTGCAGAAACCCTAAAACCAGAAATCTGCATAAATCTGCATAAATTTGCGAAACCCTAGGGTCAAAAATCCAAAATGCTCGAAAGTTCACTATGAGAGTCTTTGGAGGTGAGTTGGAGAGATTCATACTCTCCTATGCCAAAAATAGCCTCAACGCCCAATTTTTAGTGGCTGAAACACCTCAGAGAAAGAGGGTCGTATGGAATTGCAGTAAACCCTAGAGGTCATACGAAACTGCAAAAGGGAGGGGCAAATAGATTTAAATGCTTGTGCAGGGTTTCTTCAAGACCTATGCTCTGATACCATGTTTATTTTTCAATAGTAAAGGTTCAAGCATGAAGTTCATTCCATTTTAGCATTTTATTTAAACCATAAACAATTTGTTGCAGCAACAAAGATCACATGAGGAAACACCATGCACAAGTACACACAAAGTATCCTGGGAAACCCTTCTCAACAAAGGAAGAAAACCCAAGAAATACTTTTCTATATTCTTCAAGAGAAATACCTCCACCACCATAAATACCTAACACACAAGAGGGTTCTCACAAACCCTAGAATACTAGTGCCCAAGAGAGGTGTGCACTTTTCCCAAGAAGATGTACTTGCTAAAATTTCCAAACTCACACTTGAGATATGATTCCTCAATGGGAAATTTATCTTTACTTATATTAGAATGAACCTGTCAACATAAGTGTCTATTGGCACAATAGTGCCAACTTCTCTAAATCACAATATAATTAATAATAACCAGAATAATTATCTTTTACATTAATTATCTATTACATTAAGGTGGGGCTGACATGTACCCTTTACATTACATTTAGGGATACATGTAAGTCTAACTCTTGAACAATATAGCACGAGATATCATACACCCACTAGTGCTGATCCACTAGGGGCACATCCATACAGATTTCCATATCTCTATATCATTGCGTCTCATAGGAGAACCACACTCACTAGTGCTCAACCACTAGGATCACGTTCACCTGTGCTTATCCATAGGCACGTCCAACTCAACAGATCTTCCTTCCCATTGCATTACACAGGAGATTCATTTGGAGTTCATCATATCAACTCTTTTCTCAGAGGAGTCTAATACATCATCTTCATCTCTGTTTCATAGCGATTTACCCGCTCATGGGAATTCACACGTTCACCTTGTGCTCACCCACAAGCATGTCCAACTCAACAGATCTCCTTTTTCACTGCGTTACACAAAAGAATCATGTGGAGTTATTCTCAACTCTCTGTAAGGAGGAGGCCAGCACTACGTTACAGTTCTGTCTCAGATAGGAACTACACACCCATCTCAGGGGCTCTCTCTTAGGTCGACTCAATGAGTATGTGTCCTGGAGATTGTCTCACACAGTTGTAATCATCAACAGTAAGGACCATTTTATCCATTGAAAATTAAATCAAATGGCAAGTGTTCCAATTGGATGTAAAGTAATCATTTTTAAATTAAATACTGCAAGAAGAAGTATATGTGGATTAGCCACCTAGTTTTGAGGTCAAAGGACAAGAGGATAAAGTGCATAATTTGAAGAAATCCTTATATGTCTCGAAGCAAGATCCAAGAGCTTAGTATAGTCAAATTGACTCTTACCTGATTAACAATGGATTTGACATGAGTGGTAATGAACCCACTCTTTATAAAAAATCAAATCATGAAGGTAAAATCCTCATTGTTTGTCTTTATGTCGATGATATGATATACACAGGTGATCCTGTGTTAGAAGAATTTAATGCTGCCATGAAAACATAATTTGAGATCTTGGTCTCATGAAATACTATTTGGGAATTGAAGTTGAGCAATCTTCCCATAGTATTGTTGTTTGTCAAGAAAAGTGTTGTGATGCTTATATGATTAGTATAATGCACACATTAATTATCAATCCGGAATTCGTAATCAATAGAGTTACAAGACACCGATAAGAAAGGTAATTCTAACGTCACTACTATAGAACTATTTTGGATTATGCATGCTGGAAATAAAGGGCATATGCAAAAAACAAAGTAAGTAAAGATCTTAAGCAATTTTATGAACTATGATACTAACACATGAAACTGTCAGAGATGATGAACTAAATTGAGAAATCAAAGCTTCAGCTAACCTAACAATTACACTACTGAAATCAAATATTAATAATAATCTACAAGGGTGCTGACCTCTATTGGGTGGTGGGCCCTAGCCGCTTCAACAAGTCAACGGTTGAAGTCTACAATAAGTTAATCTTCAATCAACACATCACTTTTACTCATATCTCAAAACATCAAATTATATTATAATAACAACTCAACTCACATTCATTCATAAATGATCAAGACATGGAAATAAATGACATTCTTTATTAAACTTCAAACTCAAGATACATTCTACAATATGCAACGCTGCTTCACATGCTGTGTTATGCTATCTCCCTATATCCCCCGCCATCCTTGCCACGATTATTTAAAAAGTCTTGGTCGTGAAACACAAAGAGGTAAAATATTTAGAAGATCAACGATTGTCAAAATTATACATTCGGTTACACATTTTAAACTTCATCCTCATGACATGAAGTGTATGAGGATGAAGCAATAATCAAACTAGCTTAACATAGTCTTGCTAGAAAATTTCATGATCTAATAAACATTCAACAATTATCTTAGGTACGACATGGAGCTAAACTTGGCATACTTTTTTCCTGTGTTGGTACCAGATCATGACAGGTGAGATACGGTAGATAGTACTGGATCCAAACAACATGCAATTGGTTGGTACCAGACTAAAATAGTCCGTGGATATTGGTATCGGATTGCAACAGTGAATGATCTGCGGGTACCGGATCTGAACGAAAGGTGCTCTTGGTACCAGATGGCTTGGATGACATAGAATTTCTGGAATTTTCCAAAGGTCAAAGGCTTCATATGGAAAATTAAACATTAGTACATGAAATATTTAATCTCCTAGCTTAATAAACCACAAAATGCATGAATTCAAATATACTTTACCTCATGACCTTATAAGTGACTGGAGATAGTGTTCTTTGTCATTTATCCAAGCTTAGGTAGGCCAAAAAAGTTGAGGAGTATAATATGGTAATGGGGATGTCAATTTAGAGGCTCAACATTCCCCCATGCCAAAATCATTGCATGTCCTCATGCAACTGAAACATACTCAAAATTTTACAAAACTTGAGACTCCATTCTCTTTACTCCTATGGATCAATGATGTTGACAACTGAGGCTTCTTCTTTCAGCTCCCTTTTTATGACACTAATGTATTGTAAGAGTCTTAGTACCTGTTATCACTTCAAGAAATTCCTTAGGGTTGTAGGCTAAGAATGCTTTGCAACTTTAAGTAAAATGGTTTTTTTGTGTTTATGAAATTGTGGATCAATGGGATAACTCAATGACTAATGAGAAGAACAACTTATCAAGTATTCGAATAAACCAGTTCTTTTAGAAATCAATGATCAGATGAAGTAATTAGACAGGGTATGAAGAATACTAATCAAGATAACCAAATACAATAAATGCAGGGTCATACAAGATAGTAAGAAGTGTTTTAATTTGAATTTATGAGCTTTATAAGAAGACGATAGTTCTTAAAAGCTAAACTAAATTGAATTAAAATACAGAGTAATGCACTATATGAATAAATATGATATTGATGGAAAAAGGAAACTGTGATTCTATTGGAAGATAAGAGCCTTAGTACAGTAGTCAAAATGTATCCAGAATCGAACCCTTCATCTATATTAATTCTATAGCTTTATAGCTTTACATCACAGTTATCAGATCCTAAAACAATGGATCTGATTTTCTAAAAACATAAAGCAAACTGTATTTACAAGAAACTAGGAATAGATCCTCAAAATGAGGTCAATCCCTATCTGATAATCCTCAAATTGTGGTTGAAAAGTTGATGATGTGTAGCCTAGCCTTCCAAGGCTCTTTCGTTTGATCTCCTAAAGATGAAATTCAAGTTGGATGATGTGTCTTCAAACCCCTGATATTCTGCCTTTGAACAAGATGCTAAATGTAGTTGAAAAACCTCTTTTTGACCTTATCCCTCAAAACTAGCCTTTAGATTTGACTTTGATAATTCATTACTTGCTTATTCAAAGAGGTTTCATTCCATTCCAACTCAAAAATTTCCAATTTGAGAAAAATTTCGATGAATCTGGCCGTGACAGGCTTTCACCAGCTTATTTACCTAAAAATCCGCTCCTTAGCTAGTGAAAAGCAGAGCTTTCACCAGCTAACTAGCAAAGTTCAAGATGAGTTAGCTGTTGAAAGCGCAGATTTTTTTAAAATCAAATTTCTCAGTCGTGGAGAGTCAGTTTTACATGCTTGAATAGTCGATCGATATCTAGAAATCCTAATATTTCCAATGGTGCTTTCAAATTTGCATTTGGAGCTCAGGAAGGTAATCAAAAGTTCCCTGCAAGATTAGGCATCATTCTTTAAAAAAAATGCCAGTGCATTTTTTATCACTAACAACTGGCTCCAAATGGGATGGAGACCTCCTTGCGAGGTCTCCAAGAACCTGGCAGACCCTATGGCTTTAGTATTGGGTATGGAGTCATTCATCCTTTAAAATTTATCATCTGGCTATTTTCCAAAGTTTGTTGTTATCATTCTCGATCTTCTTTATCTATAGCATGTCTACTTCAAACTCCCCTGGAAATGTTGTTTGCACATCGACATGGCATCTGTTGTGGCAATATCTTCATTAAGAAGAAAAATGTTGAACATAGGCAGGATGGTGAGATATGTAACCATGGTTTTGAAAATTCCAGGATAACTTCAACTTTGAAATGAGAGTATTGTAGGCAGCTTTAGGTCTTTGACTTTTCGTTTTCTAGCAAATTCAGATACAAAGTATTTATCTTGAGATGCCCTGGTGTGTTGAATCAAACACTTCACCTTGCTCGGTTTCTTCGAAGAGCTTCATTGCACCTTGTGAACCAATGTCCATCTCTGTTTCGATCTCCATCGTAACCAGCTCGGCTTCTATTATCACCTCCATATCAATGCAAGTTGTTTAGTCATGTCATTGCCCTGAAAGGACTCTGGAAGAAGATTTTCAGAAGATAACTGATCCATATTGAATTAGAAGACTGAGCTAGCCACCTAGGTCATCTGAAATAAAATGTACCAAAACCCAATATATATTGCCACAAATCTAGATCTTGGCTGCCTAGCCATGATGAATATAGATGTCAGAGATCTTCTTCCTCCTATAAGCCCATGGCTGAAAACCTTGTTAATGAATGATTAAGGGTTATAGCTTTAGCTTTGCCAGTTCAGAAGTAATCACATGGATCGGATTCGAAGGAGAAAACATGTGATCTTTCTTTGAAGAGAGACACCTAAAACCCTTCCCAAGAGGAACATTGGTCTCATGTCCTGAGTTGGGGAAAGCTTACAAGTGTATGACCATCTTCTACTAGAACTGCCATTAGAAATATTGAAGCAACTTCACCAATATTTGAGGATATTGTGTACCGAATTAAAACCTTCATGCTGTTGTAAATGGAACGACCTTCAGTAACAACTGCAACTATTGAACTGAAAATGTCATCTGCTAAGACCATATCAGATGCCTCCTTTGCGACCTCTTTAGTCTGAGGATCTTCCACGAAGCACTTCAAGCGATCAACAAAATCTATCCCATTGGAAGGATCACCCCCAACTTCTACACATATTGATTGTTTTCACGCACAGTAATTCCATCACTCACAAGGTTCAAAAAGGCATCAGCTATACTCATAGCAGGAGCCACCTTCAATGCTCCATTAGCTGTTGAGAACTTGACATGCTTTGGTCCTTTCTCCTTGTAACTATTACAAAACCTGTTTATGAATCATTCTGCTAAGATATCTTTAACCACATATTCCTCAATTTTTGTCTTGAACTCCAGATTTGCCTCATGTTACACTAGCTGAATTTCGGGAATTTCAGAATCAGTTTCCCTAGGGCACCACTATGCTGTAGGTGTATTGTGGCCCATGTAGGGGTAGTAGAAAAAAATCTGTGAATTGACTCGAAACTCGGCTGGGAAATGCAGGAGCTTCGTAGGAGAGCTTGCATCAGCAAAGCCATCATTTATTTTCTTTATTTTTTGAATATTTGATGTGGCCCCTGCAGATTGGCCTTCATCATTTTTTATGGACATTGACAAGTGCTTCTTTATGAGCAGCAAGTCTAGCAATGTTCACTCATTATCGTAAGACTACAATACAAGTGCAGAGCAGACAAAACAAAATGATGCCTCCCACCTTCACGATATTTTGTTATTCAAGTCGATGCCAATCCCTTTCTTTACCAACCCTCAATTCCTTCACCTCCTTCTCGGCCAATGAGAAATGAAAGGTTGCGGTTCCTTTAGAAGTAAGGCATTCCCCTCATCGTGGATACATCTCCGAGCTCCATGTTCTAAAATTTGCCAGTACATAATTTGTACGTTGAAGAAGTGCTTAAAATACAACAAGAGTGATTTTCATTGATATACCAGTATAAACGCTGAAATGCATATTTGGCCCCAAAATTGACTTTATGAATCACGCCCTAGTGCAAGTGAACAATTTTGTTTTTAATGAGGAGTTCTAATTAGTTGATTGTGCAACTTCTTCTGTTCAGTTCTTTTCAGATGACACAACCACTCCAAGCATGACAGTTCATGAATTTCTCATAATAGCCTTCACATATTTCTGTATTCTCTCGATTTCCTCTAAGGTAGACATATACAAATCAACTATATGCCATCAACATACTGGGAACTCGATCTCTGTCTCTCCTCATGGAACGAGCTAAATGATGAACATATGTACAATCTTCTTCGAGACCTGGTTGTGATTCATTTGTATTATTGACATATAGATCATAAGGATGCCCCTCCTCCTCTTGGCTTGATGTTATGCTTATGCACTGGCTTTGATTTGATTTTTGTGTTCTTGTTGCTATGTAGGTCACATGGAGCTGAAACACGGGAGCAAGAGCTAGCCTTGGTGTTTCCCCTGCTAGAAGTGAATGACATTTATCTATTTTGCCTTTGAATGCTCAAAATTTTTGATCTGTATAAGTGTATAACAAGTGGCCTACAATTTGTCACTGGTCTCAACACCTGGGCGCTCATTAGACACTTTGCTCGACAACTACAAACTTTGTTTGACTAATAGTCTTTCGTTTGATGTTGAGCTTGAGTCCCAAATCTTCTCACTCTTTGTCAATAATTTCTCAAGGTGTGACAGATATGGTCACTATAACAATTGTCGAAGTTTCCCTTTGATATTTACAACAGTAAGCACTTTCACCAGCTTACTTGCTATAGGGAGTACACCTTAACCGTTGAAACCCGAGGCTTTCACCAACTAACTTCAACTTCACAACATACGTTAGCTGTTGAAAAGCTTTTGCACGAAATTTTGAAAAGATCTTTTGAGGATCAATTTATTTCTAAGATAAAATATTAAATCCTATGTTTTGATACTTCTAAAATATGGTGAGATTATTCTTTTGCCTACTCCTACATTAACACTTTGCACTACTTCTTAACCAAGTAAACTCATGCTTCCAATGAAGCCATGTAAAAAATTTATTTCCTGACAAAATTCTTGATCTTGATCCCAAAAATAAAAGAATGCGTGGCCAACAGAGATGTGTTCGGAAAAAATGATAGAAACAACCTTCATCTGACAATAATATCTTGATCTTTATATTGCTCAATGATTCCAGAAAATCGACAATAAGATCAATAAAATAGTAAAGGAATACCTCTTCAAGCTTTTGTTCTGACTGTAAACAGAAATGATGTTGTTGGTTGTCCTCCTTGATCTCAATGATGAATGTGGACTGCTCAACCTTTGTCGGAGAAAAATGCATAATCGGTTTCTGATCTGAACCCTTCTTTTCTTCACCTTCCACCTCATATCTACTGCAAACCACTTTTGTGTGCAAATCTAGAAACTCAAGGCTTCCCTTAGTATTTGTTGTAGATCTGAAATTATCTCCTGCTGATATGTCAATCTGCTCATCATTTTTCAAATTTTCAAAATGGATAATCGGATCATCATCGCAATCATATTTAAAAGATGCATTTAATACAATGTTTAAAGCATCACAATGGTTGTCATAATGTGAATCATCAATCTCTTGATAAGGAAGAGTATTCTCGATAGCAGCGTACTCTTCATTAACATCCAAGTCTTTAGTCAATAAATGAAATTCATGACAACATTCAAGATAGAGAAGATCATCTAGAAAATGGTCTTTACAAAACACATGAAAAGTAGCATGAAAATCTGCCAAAGAGTTTATACTAGCATAAGGCAGAGACGGGTACCAATCACGAGCAATTCCCTCTAATGAGAAACAGAAGAGCCGGATCTGAAGATCCTCGTGCACAACTTGCAACTGATGCATGTAATCATGAAAGTCCAACAAATGTTCAGCTGGCACTTCCCATTCTTCTCCTCGAAATCTGGGAAGACTATTTTCCCATTCATCTCTACTAGGCACTGGATTAGGGAAACCAACAATTTTTGAAAAATCATAGAATGCATACCTCTTAGAAAATATCTGGTTCATGTCATACCAATGGAGTCACCAACAGATTTATGAACAATGGAGTCGCCACTGAATTCATCCTTCATGGAGTCGCCAGATAGATGATTACAACCGAATGATGTCCAGGCTTTGTCTATCATAAAAGATGGATCTATGTCATCTCCCAAGGAAGCTAAGCTTCAATCTTCTCTCCCTGACAACGACGCCAATTTGTTATCACTCTAAGAAACTCCTTAGGGTTGTAGGCTAAGAATGCTTGGTAACTTTAAGTAAAATGGTTTTTTGTGTTTATGAAATTGTGGATCAATGGGATAACTCAATGACTAATGAGAAGAACAACTTATCAAGTATTCGAATAAACCAGTGCTTTTAGAAATCAATGATTAGATGAAGTAATTAGACAGGGTATGAAGAATACTAATCAAGATAACCAAATACAATAAATGCAGGGTCATACAAGATAGTAAGAAGTCTTTTAATTCGAATTTATGAGCTTTATAAGAAGATGACAATTCTTAAAAGATGAACTAAATTGAAATAGAATACAGAGTAATGCAGTATATGAATAAATCTGATATTGATGGAAAAAGGAAACTTTGATTCTATTGGAAGATAAGAGCCTTAGTACAATATTCAAAATGTATCAAGAATCGAACCCTTTATCTATCTTAATTCTATAGCTTTATAGCTTTACATCACAGTTATCAGACCCTAAAACAATGGATCTAATTTTCTAAAAACAAAAAACAAACTGTGTTTACAAGAAACTAGGAATAGATCCTCAAAATGAGGTCAAACCCTATCTGATAATCCTCAAAATGTGGTTGAAAAGTTGATGATGTGTAGCCTAGCCTTCCAAGGCTCTTTGGTTTGATCTCTTGAAGATGAAATTTGAGTTGGATGATGTGTCTTCAAGCCCCGGATATTCTGCCTTTGAAAAAGATGCTAAATGTAGTTGAAAAACCTCCTTTTGACCTTATCCCTCAAAACTAGCCTTTAGATTTGACTTTGATAATTCATTACCTGCTTATTCAAAGAGGTTTCATTCCATTCCAACTCAAAAATTTCCAATCTGAGAAAAATTTCGATGTTTTTTTGAATCTGGCCGTGACAGGCTTTCACCAGCTTATTTATCTAAAAATCCACTCCTTAGCTGGTGAAAAGCAGAGCTTTCACCAACTAACTAGCAAAGTTCAAGACGAGTTAGCCAGTGAAAGCGCAGATTTTTTTAAAATCAAATTTCTCAGTCGTGGAGAGTTTGTTTTACATGCTTGAATAGTCGATCGACATCTAGAAATCCTAAGCTTTCCAATGGTGCTTTCAAATCTGCATTTGGATCTCGTGAAGGTAATCAAAATTTCCCTACAATATTAGGCATCATTCTTTAAAAAAAATGCCAGTGCATTTTTGATCGCTAACAATACCTTTTTGAGATTATTAGAAGTCTCGTCATGGTCATTTTGGAGTTGTTGGCTGGTTGCTTTCAATTGCTCCTTTTCCTTCTTGATATACCTATCCAGTAGCTGGTATTCATTCACCTCTTGTTTTAGTTTCTGATTTTATTTTTGTAGCTCCTCAATGTTCTTATTCATATGTCCTTTTGTTAAGGTCCTCATTGAATCCATTGTTTTTGACTGAATGTGTTCTCTTTCCTCCACTTCCTCTCTCATCCCACACAAAGTGATAGTAACTTGCTCCTCATTTAAGCTAGGGATGTCATCCTGGAATGGTAGGTCTAGAGGAGAGGAGGTAAAATCTCTTGGGTCTTCATGTGTAAGAGGATTGACAACTTCTTTTCCTTTCTTTTCCACGCTCCTTGTGGTTCTTTCGAAGGGGGTGATGGATTCTTCTTCTTAGAAATGCTAACAAGTTTCCTCTTCCTCTTTTCTATTTGTAGAATGGTTATAGGAGGTTTTTCTATAGACTGTTCACCTTTATGCTTTGAGCTACTCTTCTCTTTCCTCAAGGGTTTTGACTTATGATCCTTCTCCTCAAGTGCCACTACTGAGATCTCTTCTACTAATTCAGATTTATCTTTTGATTCTTGACTTTTAAAAGTCTTATTAATTGAGGAAGAGGGCCCTACTTATTTACTTGAAGAGTTATGAGCTCTTTGGTCTTTTTGTGTCCTAGCTTTATATTTTTGTCTCACTTCTTTGGAGGATGATGGAGCTATCTTGTATTTCTTTTCCTTTTTCTTCTTAGGTTCCTTATCTTCATCTAGAGTAGGATGGGCTTCCTCTATAGGTTCGTTTTCTGTGGAAAGGTGTTGAGTGATGAGGGTTTTCCAACTAAACCCTTGCTTCCTGATTTCATGTATAACTAGCATTTTGATAAGACCTTGATGATACATATTATTCTTCTCAGGTTTAGATAAGGATTTGAAACCTCTCACCATCTTGTTCAGGCTCATCCATAAAAAGTATGGAAAGTCAATTTCAGGACCTCCTTCAAAGTGCAACAAAATCCGAAGGTGATATAGGAAATTTACAACATAGTTTCCTTCAGAAGTGAGGAATCGTTGGAGGCTGACAAGCATTGGATGATATTCCTCCTTGATATAGTTTCTAGAAATCCCCTTTTTCCAATTAGTGTGTTGATGGTTTTCTTTAAGAAATGTTTTGCACATTTCCTTATTGATTCCTACTCCTTTGAAATACTTGGCTCCTCTACTAGGTAATCCCATGGCCTCTCTTAGAGTTGCGTCATTGATAGCTGAAGGTTGCCTATGTGCACAATCTCTCCATCGTAAACTTGGATAAATGCATGAGATACCCTCTCATGAAAACCTATGATTTTTTCTAAAAACAGAATCCAACCCGCTCTAGCATATTTATCTCTACATAGCTGGAACTCCTCAGTCTCCCTATAGATCTGGAAGACCGGTTCATTCCTACTCACAACCATCCTTATAAATTGTGAGTGTAAACTGGACTGTAGCATAAGAGTTTGGTCAACTGTGGGCATAAGGGTTTGGTACCGGATATCGCAGAGAGGAGTAGGCTCTGAAATGGGGAAAAATGGGTAATAGCAGGGAAAACAACAATGGCATCAATAATTCGAAAGGTGGGTTTGAGTAAAGATGTTGCGAAGAAATTTAAGATGAGATGAGGCTCATCTGGATGCCTTCGCCACCCAGATAAGCCATTTCATTTATGCTCGTTAGTATAATGATGTGAACGAGACGTTTGGTAGAGAAAACATCATTATTTTTTGGGATAGGCGATTGGACCTTTAAGCGATGAATTTGATGTTGAATCATGCAACATGATACGAGGTAGATTCGTGATTACTAAAGGTAAAGCACGCTCTTGGTTTAAGGTCATGGTTCACCATTACTGGGCATACTCATTTCAGTTCATAACTATATTCACACATTTGATGTGATTTTTCCCTCCACGTCTTTTCAAGCACTTATGTGGTGAGGAAATTGATTAAGGTTAAGCATATGGGTATAAGGGAAGTAACAAAAATTTAAGCGCATGGTTTTAACAATAAGGTCATTAGATCTAGTATACAATTTCATACCTATTGTAGTTTTATAAGCGAAGGAAAATAAACAATACCATGTTACCTTTGATTTTACCATTGCATAACCAATA
>JASDQU010209674.1:536-11463 GCA_032191745.1 Picea mariana
CCTCTTGTGAGTTTCAACCTTGTGAGCATCAGAAACAAAACTTGCAAACAATCAAGTCTTCAAAACCAGTGCTCTAATACCAACTCGATCTAAAAACGAAGAAGACTTGAAAAACTTGAATAATTATTGCAAGTGAAATGTTATGTGTTTAAAGCAACCGGATCAATTTTGCAACACATAAATTTAAGGATTACTTATGCAAGATACACATAGACAGCAGCATAAAACATTGACATCAGCATATAAACACAGCAACTTGATAAAGGAGTTCACCCTTCTCCGGGCTACATCTCCTGGTCCAGCTTCCAATGGATCATTATTATTAAATTTCTCAAAGTGCTCAAAAACATGCCTTACAATGCTCAAAATGAAAAACTAGCTGCTCCAATGGCTCCGCGGCGTCCCAAAACCCCTGTCTGGGCTCTTTCGGCACCTCAATCGGTCGAAAAATGAAGAAGTTAGCCTCCTTGAAGTCTCCCTCTTCAACTTTGTTGTCTCTGGTTCTACAAATCGCACCCCTTGTGCTTCAAACCTGGCTCACACGCTCATTTAAAACCATGCAACCAATTGTAAATCCCACGCAAAGTACAACCGCGCGCACATTGTGTTATAACAAATGTAATATATATATATATATATATATATATATATAATATAATGTTATAACCCCTCGCGTGGATTAATACAATGTACGCACCATACATTAACACAAAACTTTGGTTCAAATGTTATATACACCGCGCGCATATGTTATATAACATATGTATTATATGTATGGTATAAACTATGGGTCGGGGCTAAGCCCCGGCCCACCCCCCTTCCAATTAATACGATTTGCCAACATAAATATATGTGCGTCGGTATACATAACAAGAAACATATAATGGCATATTGGTCGGGTGGATGTTTGTGTGGTGGGAGGTCTGGGGTTCAAACCCGCGAACTCCAACAATATTTTTATAACCATATAAACCAAACAAAAGGGGGACACGTGGAGCCCATGGAGTGGGCCACGTGTCTCTTTATTATTCGCCTCAAACCGGACACGTGTCAACACCGTATTTGTCGATAACCGTCCAATAAAAATGTGCCACGTCTTCCCTCTGCCACGTCATCATGATGGTACGGCCTTGCCATGTGGCCGTACGGACTGTACGGACAGGTACAGTCAGCATCCCAAATTTTTACCTGTTTGGCTTGGCGGACAGATCATGATATCTCCTCCATACGGACTCTGTTTGCGAAAGTAAATATACCACTGGAATCAGGAAGACAAGATGGACGCAATGACACTATTTTTGTCGCATTCCGAGCACTTTGAAAATTGAGCAAAATTTGATCCCCTGATCACTCTTGAGCATTGTTCATCCCAAGAGCCCGAAAATTAGATTCAGCTAGCAATCTAGCTAAACCCTGTCCTTTTACTAATTTAGTTTGTTTAACCTCCAAGTCAAATTCCTGAATTTTTGCAAGCCATCTACCCCTCTTACCGTCACTGTCTGCTTGTACTAAGATATCCTTTACAGCGCTGGTAGGTACATATGCAATGATTTTGGAATGCAATACATACGTTCTAAAAGCCTTCAATGCTTTAACCATTGCATAAGCTTGCTTTTCCATTATATTGTATTTAAGCTCAGCGTCTCGAAGGCTTTTACTGAAAAAGGCGATGGGTTGCTCAAAACCCTCTTCATTCTTCTGGAGGAGAACAACAGCCAGTGTATGTTCTGAAGCAAATGAAAAAATGAAGAACTCCTTAAGATAATCTGGACTTGCTAGTACCAGAGCCTCACTTATAACTTTTTTAATGTGAGCAAAGGATGCCTTTTCTTCTGTTGTCCACTTAACTTCGTTGTTCTTCCTGAGCATATCTGTAATCAATTTAACAATCTCCGCAAAGTTAGGGACAAATCTTCTCAAAAAGTTTATTTTTCCTAAAAAAGATTGAATCTCTTTAACATTTCTAGGAATAGCTAATGTTTCTATGGCCTCTACTCTCTTAGGATCGATTCTGATACCATCTTGGGATACTATATGACCTAACAACTTACCCTCCTGCATGGCGAAATGAGATTTTTTTGGATTTAATGAAAGACCAAACTTACAACATTTTTCAAAAGTTTGTTTTAAATGAATTATATGATCTTCATCTGATTTCGAAAAAATAATTAGGTCATCCAGATATATAACTACAAACTTATCTCGTTCGCCGACAAAGGCAATATCCATTGCTCGTTGAAAAGTGGCTCCTGCGTTCATTAGTCTGAATGGCATTTTATCATACATAAAAGTACCCCAAGGAGTGGTGAATGTAGTTTTTTCCTTATCAGGCTCACTAACAGCAATTTGATTATATCCTGAAAAGCTATCAATCATGGACATCCTAGTAGCCCCTACTACTTTCTCCAGGACGTGATCCATTTTTGGTAAAGGATAGTTGTCTTTAAGAGAAGATTTATTTAAATTTCTAAAGTCAACGCATAATCTGATTTCCCCATTTTTCTTTCTCACTGGTACTAGATTAGCAACCCAGTCAGAATATCTTAAGGGAACAATAATCTTAGCATCTAAAAGTTTTTTCACTTCTTTCTCAATGACAGGTAATAAGATCGGGTTAAACTGTCGAAGTTTTTGCTTGAAAGGTTTGACACCTGGTTTAAGTGGTATTTTGTGTTCTATCACCGAGGTGTCATATGTTTTCAAATCTTCGTATGGCCATGCGAACACATCTTTATATTTTTTCAACAATTCTGTATATTTGTTTTTATTATCCACTGACAAAAATTTAGATAACTTAACCATTTTGGGATTATCTACAGTTCCCATGTTACAGTCTTCAACCTCTTCTGGTTGAGGTTGTAGAGTAGTTTTATAAGGAATGTCATCTTTATTAAAGAGTCTTTCCAAAGGTATCAGACCTTTGGGGATTTGATTATTTTTTAAAACAAGCATTCGATGATTAGCTATTTTATCATGAAACTCTTTTGCATCTTCGCCTTCTTGCATGATCCAAATAGGATCATTTTGATTCTCCTGATCATTATATGTTTCTGAAAACTCATCTAAAGATTCAAGAAACTTTCTGAGTTGCTCATCATCTTCGAAAAATTGCCAATGTTGTACATTATCAGGTATAGAAGGACGATGTCTCATTTGAATATGGTATTTTAAATTGAAAGCTGTGGGGGGTGCAAATGTTGATGCGGCTTTAGCTAGAGCATCGGCATGTTGGTTTTCGGATCTGGGGACAAAATGAAAATTCACAGAAGTGAAGAAATTCTCAATTAAATCCCATACACAGATTCTATAAGACCTTAATCTCGGATGTTTAGCTTGATATTGCCGATTTACTTGTTTTATGATTAATTCAGCATCACCGAAGACTTCAATATTTTTAATTTTCATTTTTCTTGCAGCTTCTAAACCAAGTACTAAAGCCTCATATTCACATACATTATTTGTACAATCTATATACCATTGGAGCCTATAAGAAAAAGGGATCACAAATTCATCATCAGGGGCAATAAGGATTACTCCAGCCCCAGCTCCAAGATAGGAGGAAGCACCATCAAAAAGCATTTTCCATGTACCAGTATTATATACATTTTCTTTTATTTCATTTTTTTGAATTTTTTCTTCTGTATCTTTAGCATCTACATCTATTTCGAAATCATCATCTAAAGATAATATACAGCTCCCTAAATCTTGGTCTGCAATATACACAGGATGATTTTTGGGATTTTTTGGGTCACTCACAGTGAACACCATTCGAGTTTCCCTGTATAGACGAGTGAATTGTCCTCCGAAAACAGGGATCGTAGCGTATGTCATATCTAACTGGATGGATCCTCCAAGATTAGCACCCCAAGATCTAGATAGTAGCATTCCATATTTTGGGGGAATATCTGCAACCACCACATCCATAAGGATGCTTTTAGCGGGTATCTGGGCCAAGTTAACCACTAGGTATTTAATCATCCCTATGTATTTAACTCTCCTAGAATCAAAAGAATACAAATCACCATATGGTCTTGTGACTTCGAGACCAAGTTTATCCATTATTGCTTTAGGCATGACATTATGCGAAGCT
The DNA here is from genome assembly GCA_032191745.1 of Picea mariana. NCBI lineage: Eukaryota > Viridiplantae > Streptophyta > Pinopsida > Pinales > Pinaceae > Picea > Picea mariana. The sequence goes on from JASDQU010209674.1 coordinate 4,627, forward strand.
CCAGAATCCAACATACAGTTGCGTAAAAGGTGGTCAAAAATAGTAAGTGTGATATAAAAAGGAGCCACTGTATCTTTTGCCCCTTCGGCATGTGGACCGAACACAATGATAGGTTTATCATCTTCTAAGTTAATTGTGTCGGCCTGACTTTCCTTTTCAGAAAAATTAATCATTTTAGCTATTTGTTTTCGGTATACTGGATTTTTAACTAATTCGACAAGGGGGATAGGAATTTTGATCTTGCTTATTTCATTTTCCAAGTTAAAATTTCCTAGGGCCTTGTCATTCTCAATGTGTGGGGCTTCCATGACCTTTTTCTCAATTTTACATTGTGATGTAACCTTATTTTCTTTTATCGGAGTTTGTGTATTTACAGGGGTAGTTCCTACTGGCTCTAACTGTACAGGGTTATCAGTTGTATTTCTTTTTGCAGACTATTTATCTGCAACCTTTGGGTTTTCCTCATCAGTATCATTTCTAAGAAAAACCTTTTTCATTTGAACATTAGGAAGATTTTTATTTCTCGGTCTCAGATTATATCTTCCCTGCAAATCAGCAATAATATCATTTGCAACACTTTGGTATGTATGATCATCAGTGGCATTATTGCTAACTTTATCTTCTGATTTACTTTCTTTAATCAAAGACGCTTCATAATCATGTCTAGATAAATAAGGATACCTATTATCATCACCAAGATTACTAATATCTTCGTCCAATCCTTCAAATTCACCAAAATCTTCTTCTCCAATATAATCTTCACTCTTAAAGGGTGCTTGAATTTTTTGATCTTCATTTTTTATTGTTTTATGTGGTCCTTGTGGTTCAAGATTTTTTTGGAAATCTTTTCTAGGAAAATTATCCCTTCTAGGTTTTTCTAACTCCATTTTTGAAATTTTCTTTGAGAGTTGTTGGATGACCTTAGCCATCTCATCTGTTCTATCTCCAACAGATTTTCCTGACCCTGAAGGTCCACCTTGTTCTTTAAATTTTTTATTTTCTTTATTTACATTTTCAGTCTTTGCTTTCAGCTTCCCTGATGCCATCATATTGGATTGTATTTCAACAGCATCATCTTGCATTTTAGGGAGATCTACTGATCTTCTCTCCCTCAATAGTAAAGCAAAGTCAGGATCAAAAGCCCCAGCATAAGTTACTTTGGATGAAGGTTGGGAAGGTTTAACTTCAGCTGGAATTTTATTATATAATTTATTAAATCTTTGAGTGAATTCCAACACTGACTCAGAGTTTTTTTTTTTTAGGGCTCTGAATTCTGTTAGGTAGTAGAGGTGATCTTTCCTCTCACCCCATTGTCTGATAAATGCATTCTCAAGCTCTTCCTAGGATCTTAGTGATCCAGCTGGTAAGGATCGAAACCAAGTTCTCACCTGTCCTTCAAAAGTTTGCACAAGTAATCTGGAATAAACATCTTCATTCTCTATTCCAAGTATATCTGCAAATTGATCGAAAAAGTTGATATGTTCTTGGGTAGTTAAATCACCCTCTCCGGTAAATTTAGGGAGACTCTTCATATAGTTCTCAGGGAGATCATGAAGAGGGACAGGAAGGACTAGGGGAGCATACCTAGCAGCCACTTTGGAAAAAATCTTGGGAACTGGTACTTGACCACCTCCAGGAGCACCCCCTCCACCTCCAGCACCTCCTTGTGCTGCCATGGTTAGATTTGGGACTGAAGTTGGGACAGTGTGTGGAGAAGATTTTAGGAAAACTGGGGACGAAACTTCGGGAAAAGAAAAAGTATCAAAAGAAGGGGGAAGCGAAAGTGGTCGTTCAAAGGTTTCCGATGAATGTGATTGTGTAAAATTAGGCTGATCTGTAGAATAAGTTGATAAAAGGATTTGTTTAATTGATTTTCTTGATTTTAAGATTTTTTCCCGATTAGAAACTGGCGAGGTTTGTTTGCTATCCGGGTTTTTTCTGGTGTTCTTATGGCTACTATCCAGTTTATTTAGTGTGGAGTCGCCAAGTGAAAGATAATTTTAGCCTTAGAAAGTTTTCCGCTCTTGTTCACTATCAACAACAGAAAGTGTCAATGTTGTTCTTCCCAGGGAAATAATTCGTTTCTTCGTTCCCTGGCAACGGCGCCAAAAAATGTTGTTCCTGAGTTTATGTTTTAAAGCTATAAAACATACCGTCAAGGCATCCGAATAAAGATTTTTATGATGAGACTTTTAAAATAAAGAAACAAAGAAAGACTAGATCAGATTCAGTTTCTCAACTGTCTCTGTCTTTCTTCCCGTTGCTCTTGGATGCTAATGTCACGTTCGATAGTAGCCCACGATCTTTCTAACTCATCCCTATTGGTTGTTGTTTGCAAAATGGTGTTAAATATGTTTAGGGCAATGCTGGTTTGATCCTGAAGACCAGGTTCTACGTTTGGTTGTCTACCACTAGGGACTTTCATGGGTGATAGGGTTTTAAAAGGTTTTGTAAAAGGTTTTTTATCGATTGGTTACTTCAGATTTTCAGAGATGATATTAATGAAACAACTTTAAAATCTAAAACAGTAATGTAAAAACACAATCAAGGCCGTTTCCTAGTTTTGCAACAATTTTGAGGTTGTAAATAATGGAACACAATATAAAGAAATATAAGGCTTTTATCTAGAAAGAATCTTATACTTCAATGAACAATGATGAAAGAAAAACAATATTTCTAACAGAATTAGATATTAAGGAACAGAAGGTTTACAGGTCTTAAAATCACTAAAGTAATTTCAGAGGAAATACTGTAAAACATTCAACATCCAAACCAATCTGAAACGATAAACAACAATGTATATAACTTCAAATTGATTCACTTGTTAGAAACACACATTAAGAAGAAAATTTAACAAAGCATGATAAACAGGGGAAGAAACATAGTCACAAAATTGCAGGATTCAGAATCTTGTTTGTGATTTATATTCCGATGAACTTCAAAGCTGATATTACAAAAATTAGCTTTCTCCAAAATTTCTGAAGCCCTTTTTCAGCCTCTTGAAACTATATTTATACATTTCTATCAAATTCTTTCATTGGTAACTAACCAACTTCCTAATATTACGGTTGCATAAACTAATGTCAACCGTTTACAATTTATTTCGAAATTCTAAAAATAAAAATATTTACAAAGTTTTAAATTTGAGTTGAAGAACTTTCTTTATCTGTTTCAACCTCTTGAACATATTTCCCTAAAAACTTTACCAAGACCTTAGGGGCCTCAGGTACTTCATTTGCTTCAAAAGAGAAAAAACTTCTTTGCAGGCCTTGCAACTGGCTTTCTATTGTTTTCTCTGTGAATTTAACTTTTTCCAATTTTGAACTTGAAGCTATCATCCACTTATCAATTTCTGCAATGTTGACTACTTTAATATTTGAGATTTCCGCTTTCTTTTCTTCAAGTTCTTCTTTTGTTTTCAGCTGATACCTGGTAATGTTGATTTCTCCTAACAACTCGGAAAAGCCCTCTGTCCCGATATGTACTGAATCTTTTTCAATAAAATCGAAGATCTTTTGACAATCTTCATTGATCCCTTTTGTAATTCTTTTATATCCTTCCAATTTTGTTTCCCAAACTTTTATCATTATATCTCCTTTCAACTGCTCCGAAATGGATAATTTCTGTGTTTTTCCAGTTTCTTTTTTTTGTAAAGAAGTTATTATCTTTTGAAAAGAATTCCTTGCTGCTTTAACTTCTCTCTCTTTTTGCACTACCTTTTCCATAGACCTCTTAGATTCTTGAAAATAATTCTGGATGATTTCCAGATTACAGAATATCTTCTGTTGTTCTTCCTCAATATTTGCATATATCTCTGATGCTTTAGTCTTGAAAAGTTCCATTTCAATCACTTGATTAGTAATTGAAATGATTTTATCTTGCAGAGATTTATTTTCATTGCCCAGCTTTTGCACTTGTTCTTGAGTAACCTGTATCATGTTTGTTGCCTCATCCAAATTTTCATTTAATTTTTGGATTTCTTGGATGTCTTTAAGTCTGGCTTGTTCTAGAACTTTTTGTATTCTCCAGCCAATAATTTTTTCATTCTCCTTTAATCTGTCCTGTAGCTGCATTATTTCCCGATCCTTTTGCTCTAGCATAGTGGTTAGATTTCCTACAGAGTACATGTTGGCTGATGCTATAGCACCCATGGTTCCTGCTAGCTCTGTAGCGAATTCTCCTTCGTTTAGCTTCTTTCCATTAATGATAATTTTATGTTTTTTTTATCATTCTTTCTCCTACAGGATGTAATTCCTATTTCAAGACAGCTCTTCATTTTTAACTGAAAAAATAATCAGATGAAGGGATTTCATCTCTGGTGATTGGCTCTAAATCACTTACATATAGAACTCCTTCATGAGGGGTTCCAAAAGTAGACTGAAGTGGAGTCAATGCTGTAATAGGACTGCCAAGTTCCTGTGAAGTTGTTCCCCCAACATTTTCTGGAATATCATCGAGGTCTATTGGGCTTGTTTCTATTCCTTTTCCCTTTTCTGTCTGTGTTTCTTTGGTCTAAGAACCCTCTGTATTCTGAAGAGGTATTTCAGAATCTTTCAATTTATCCTTGTCACTTGAATTATACTGAATGATGGTTTCAAACCCCGAAGGAATTGTTTCTTGCTCTTGCGCTGATGTTGACATTTCGCCTTGTAAAATCTTTGGCGGACATTGTCGTCTATTTCTTTGAAAAGATGCAAACCCCACTTGTGCATCAGGTGACAAGGTTTTCACTCTGCTCTGAACTTCTTCATAAGATTTAACATTTTTAAAAACATCATCATAAACTGAAAATTCATGTTCATATGCTTTCAAACCACATTGTGTGAAATGACGACTGATTATTTGGTATGTTTCGTGTTTCCTGTGCTCTATATATGCTAATTTTACTTCATTAATTGACTCGGCTTCTGCCTTAGAATGGCCTATGTTTAATAAAACAAATTTTCCTAGATAAACAGGAAAAGATGGCCATGCCTTATTCTGCTGAGCTTTTAGTTCTAGCCCAATACCCCCATTTACTAACTGATAAGCCACTTCTCTGCATATTAACCTGTCTAGTAAAATTTTTGAGAGTGCATGAGGCGGAATAGAACAGCCATAAACTCTCACATAGGAAAAATTTTCCTCGATGAACCAGTCAGCGACTGACTTGAGGTTTTCTATGATGGTATTAGAAATGCGAGGAGGTTCGCATCCAAAGAATATTTTGTGCAGAGGGATAATTACATAATGACACACCTCATAAAAAGTATTTTTGGCATTTTCCTCCCAGAGAGCTGAATGGTACTTATGAATAGGCTCTGGGCAAGAAACATTCCAACTCCAATTCATTAGTGGGAAAGGAGTCATAAAACAAATGGCATCCATGATATAAGATGACATATAAAAAGACAATGTCTGTCCTTTTGACCTAGCTGTTTTGTAATTCATAACCTCTGATGTAAGGTTATCTAAAGGAATTTTGTGCCAATTAAAATTGCGTCCCTATGAAAATTCCTCTAAGAAAGGTGTCGATTCTGCATTAAAGTGAAAAGGATCCTTTCTCCCAAAAAGTCTACATAACATCATTGCTACATACACCATATATTCATTTAAGGCAGTTGTGGCATAAATTCCATGTATATCAGCTCTAAACTTGTTTTCATCTCTAGCCCATCCTCTTATCATATCAGGGTATGTTTGGCCACCTTCAATGCACTCCTTTTTTTGAAATGCGGCTACAAACTCAGAATTATAATTGGGCGAGAGATTATACATTACTTGGATATGTTCAGGTCTGAATGAGCTAATAACAGCTCCTTGCTCGTTCAGAATACTTCTGGTTGGAACATCTACTTTATATCGTTATATGAAACAAGTCTCGGTCGTGCAGCGACCTTATGAAGCTCAGTCTCGGTGATATCTCGGACGTGATTATCCGAATCAGTGGCCGCATACTTCAGCTCATCTTCTAGTATTTCGGAAATTCCATTCCATGACTTGACAGAGTGTACCCCAGATGTTGTAGTGTCTGAAATAATATCACCTTCTGGTTGCTCTTCATTTTTCTTCGAAGCCTTTTTGGGTGCCATAGCTCTGTGTTCACTTGAAAACCTGTAGCAGAGCGGAATTTAGCTTCGAAATTGATAATGTAGACGTTTCAAAATTTACTTCGAATATATCATTAAAGCATTGAGATTTGTACCTCTATTATGAATTTAAGGCTCTTAATGAAAAAGATATTCCCGAAGATATACATTTAATGTTTGTACTTGAGCTTTCCCAGTATTTTCGAATATAATAGAAACTTACCAATTTGGACAATTGCCATATTAAAGATCATTTATCAAAAGTTTAGACCTTAAACATGTTTCTAAGAATGATTAATTTGTGTTAATCTTAAATTAACTTTGAAAACGTTCTTATTGGAGTTTCGAAACTTTTGATGCCAAGGGAACAAGTCATCGAAGAACCCCGATTGTCGAAATCACGATGTATTATTTAAGTTAGAACATTTTTATTATCTTAATTAATCCAGATTAAACCTTTTCAAGATTTTATTAATCGGGAAATCGGGGATCGGGAAATCGGGAAATCCAATGTCATGAAAACTGCTGCTCACAAAATCGTGAATCCTGATATCCCGATATGATTATTTACTCTTAATCATGCTTAACATTAATTAGATTAATTCCAAACTTCACTTAAGGATTAACTGTATCGCGAAATCGGGAAATCGGAAAATACGATGACAAGTTTCTTTGTTCTCACAAAATCGCGAATCCCGATTTTGCAATGAGATTAACTTAAAGTTTAAACCCTTTTTAATTCTGATTTAAGTAAATGATGTTTTAATTA
>JASDQU010209676.1:17016-27942 GCA_032191745.1 Picea mariana
ATTGCACCCCAGAAAAGAAGGCCCAATAACCCTCAGATTCTTGAAAACCAAAGGATTGGGGTGCATGATTTGAAACAAAACATGCTCTGTGCATACATCATTAGAGCAGGATTTGAGTCATATGCCTCTGTGGGCAATGCCTTGGTTAAAATGCATGCAACCTTTGGGAGCATAGCAGATGGAAAACATGTCTTTTTTGACAAAATGGTTGTTCAGGATGTAATATCATGGACCGCAATAATTACAGATTATGCAAAATATGGGTATATAGATTATGCACACCACCTATTTGACAGTATGTATGAACAATAGGTGGTATCCTGTAATTCGCTGATTTCGGCATATTTCCAACATGGGTATGGTGAAGCATCTTTAAATTTTTTTGTTCAAATGTATCAAGAAGGCATTAATCCAGATTAGATGACCATTGCTTAAAATCTGAGTACTTGTTCAAATGCATCAAGGAGGCATTAATCCAGATTGGATCACTAGTGCTTAAAATCTGGGTACAAGAGCCAGCTTGGCAGATCTGAAACAGGGTAAGCAGGTTCAGAGCCACATTATCCACACTAGATTTGAGTCCTATGTGTTTGTGGGACCCTTATTACTATGTATGCCAAATGCATAACCATAGAAGAAGCATGCCATCTGTTCCACGGAATGCTCGAATTAGATTCAGTTTCATGGGATTCTATTACAAGATATGCTGAAAACGGGTATGGCAAAGAGATCCTTCAGTTTTTCCAACAAATGCTACAAACATTCATCAATCCAGAGCACACTACGTTTATTAGTGTCTTTGTGCATGAAGGTCGTTGGTACTTCAATTCCTTGAGTCAAGATTACCATCTGAAGACATGAATTGAGCACTATGCATGTAAAATCAATCTTCTTGGATGAGCAGGTCTCTTAAATGACGCAGAGGACTATAAAAATAATATGATGTATGAACCCAATGTGGGTATATAGGGGTGAAATTTCGTCCATGGGAGAAATCAGGGGGGTCCAAGTTTTGGTTGGGCAATTTTTTTGTGTTGTAGTGATTTATTATCATTCACCTCCAATTTATTTTTACAAAAGTAATGTAAAAAAGGTTAGCCCAAGTTTATTTAAGGAGGAGAGGGAAGAAAAATCATTTTCTCCACTGAAATTCAAGCTACAACCTTCCATACCCCGATTTCTAGGATTGAGGAGTTCTTGTAGCAATTTTGCCCGCCCCATTTGGTATATATCGAGCTTCTTACTTTCATTTTCCTTAATTTGTGAAAGTAAGACAAGAAAATTTTATGAATTTCTCCTATTGACAAACCACTACAGAATGCATCTATCATCGATCAGCGGGCACCACTATCTTAGATCCCAGTTCATAGCTTTGAGAGTGTGGACATTCGAGCACGGTTTTCTGCAAAATAGAACAACAACGCTCTCTATTTCCAAGTATTTGACAAAATTCCTTAACTAAATGTGGCTTCATAGACTACCATGATCAGTGCTTACACTGACCATGGATATAGTAATAAGGCTTTGAAGAAGTTTAATGAGATGTAGGACTGGGTTATCCTAGCAGATGAGTACACCTTCACCAATGTTATCGTTGTCGTGTGCAAATTTGGAAATTCTTGTAGATGGCATGGAAATCCATGAAAACACAATAGAAAGCGGTTACTTTTTGATGTTGTAGCTTGAAATGCCTTTTAGACATGTATGCCAAATGTATCAAATGTAGGATAGTGTTTGAAAATTTTCCACAACACAATATTGTTTCCTAGAATGCAATGGTTGCTGGATATTTGCAGAATGGGTATCCTAATGAAGCAGTAAATCACTTTCAGGAAATGACAGAACAAGATGTTGTCTAATGGAATATAATGCTTGTGGGATATGTGCAGAGTGGGAATTGCTATGAAGCATTGGCACTTTATCAGGAAATGTAATTGACAGACATGAAGCCAGACGTGGAATTTTTTTTTTTGTGTGCTTCTAATATCTGTCAATTTGGTAGCTTTGAGACATGGTAAGTTTGCCACAAATGCATAATTAGATATGAAATTAAATCTGACAGTTTTGTGGGTGGTTTCCTTGTAAACATGACTGAAATGCAGGACCATAAATGATGCACACCAGGTCTATCATAGAATGCCTATATGAGATGGGGTGTCATGAATGCAATGATCTTAGGATATGAAATGAATGGACTTGAAAAGTAGGCTCTCATACTCTTGAAGAAATGAAAGATGTTGGCATCATACCAGAGAGTGCTACATTTGTTGGTATCTTGTCTGCTTAGAGACATGTAGGCTTGGTGAGGAGCAATTGGAAATACTTGCATTTCCTGAGTCTAGATTATCACATGGAACAACAACTCAACCACAATGTGTGCATGATTGACCTTCTTTTCCATTCTGGGCACCTGAATCACCTCTCTGAACACTGAATGGATCCCCTATGATATAGTTTCTAGAGAGTAAGACATGGAACCCCTTCACAAAAACATGTTGAGGATTAAAGCCATGTCCAGGGAGTGGATTAAAGAACAAAACTTTCAGAAACAATAAGGAGGCCCTTACAGAAGTGGAAGATACACTAGAGGTCATATATGATGAGATAAAAAAAGGTTGTGTTCTTATGCAAGTCAAGCAGACTATAGGGAGTCTAGAAGACGATAGAAGCAAATTGCTAGATTGGGAATAGGCATTATGGAGACAAATAGGGCAGTGTGGTTGAAAGAAGGGGATGAAAACTATAATTTTTTCCCACAAATATGCCCAAACGAGAAAGGTACAAGACACTATTTGGTAGGTAGAAGACATCAATGGCCATGCTCATTTTGGCTTTAAATATATTGCTAAAGTGGATGTGGATCACTGTAAGAGAATCTACAGGAAACCAAATAAAATCAATATTTTTGAAATTTTACAATCCATCTCTCTTTTCAACAGATCACTCTTAGATGAGAAAAATTACTCGCTCAATGTCCATGTGAGTGAAGAGGAGCTTAAGAAGGTAATAAACTCCTTTCAAAGTGAAAAATCCTTAGGCCTAAATGGCTGGGACATTGAGTTTTTCAAAGGGTTCCTTGAGGAGATAGGGGAATACTTGTCAGTAGTTGTTTAAGAACCAAGATCCATGGGGAAGGTCTTTCTTCCTTTCAACTCCACCTTCATTGCCAACATCCCCAAGACTAATAGTCCTTTGACTCTTACAAGCCCATCTCATTATGCAGATATGTTTACAAAATTGTGCCAAAGTCATAGCCTAAATGCTTGAGCCAATCCTTTCAAGCTTCATCTCTGATGAGCAATTTGGTTTTCTACCAGGAAGGCAGATTTTTTATATAGTAGGCATTGCTCAAGAGGTGCCCATGCTATTAAATCAAAGAAGCCTATCTCTTCCATCATCAAACTGAATCTCTCAAAGAGTCAAAGGCATATTACAGAGTGGGTTAAAATTTCTTAATATTGTAATCAATGCTTCTCATAGGATTTGATACCCACTTTGTCAATTGGATTGACAATTGAAAATCTACAATATCATATGTTATCCTAACTCCTAATAAATGGGTCACCCTATTTTTTCCATCCACAGAGAGGATCGAGTCAAGGATGCTCCCTATTACTCTTACTCTTCTTATTAGTGGCAAAGGGTCTCAATAAAATTTTGAAGAGTCTAAAGGAAGGAGGAAGATTAAAAGTAACTCAGGTGACCAAATAACTAGCCATCACCCATCTATTATTTGTATATGATGTTTTCCTGTTTGGTAATGGTTCTTCTAGGGAATGTTTTTTATAGGAAATACTCTTCTTCAATACTATATAGCTATATGAATAAAGATCGATCTTGAAAAGTCAACCACAACCTTGCACCAGATTGATGGTCCAACTTCTACTAGAATTAAGGCTTTGTTACCATTTCAAGTTAAAGACATTGAAGAGACTAAGAAGTACTTGGGCTTTCACTTAAAGGAAAACAATTACTTCTAGAAATACTGGCTGTGGCTCTTTGAAAAGATTGAAAAAGAGATCAATTTTTGGTGTAACAGGTGGATATCCATAGGAGGAAGAGTGACTCTTGTTAAAATCATGTTCAAAGTCATACCTATTTATTAGATGGCTTTGCCTTGCATACCCAGACATACTAAAAAAGATAGGAAAATGTGCTTCAGGTATTTTTGGGTAGGAAAGAGGGACAATATTCTTCCAGTTAAATGGAAAACCCCATAAGGTTTAAGAAGTAGTGAAGCTAGGGGTAGAAAGTTCTCTCCATTTTTCAATCCTTGGCTACAAAGGTAATGTGGAGAATCCTCTCCATTGAAGGTTTGTGGCAGACTGTGATGAAGTAGAAATATATTGAACCATCGGGCCTGGAGGACTGGATAAGGTGCCCTAGCAAATCAATTTATGGATGATTTGCAGTATGGAAGTTGGTAGTGGAAGACTTCCCCATCATTCGTTATCACCCTGCCTAACTAATTAGAAATGGATAGAAGGACAATATCGCGACTGATTCATGGATAGGAGGCCTTCGTGTGACAAGGCTCTCACAACCTTTGATTGTCTTACATTAAAAAAAATTGGTTTTATTTGGAATACTTTTATGAAAGGAACAATGAGGGTAGGTAGACAATGGGATGGAAGAATGCAGCCCAAGTAGGGCTCAAAAAGGATTCGGGACTAGAGTGGAACCAATATATCTCTACCCTCCAATTGGCTTCAATAAGATTAAGAGATAAACCAAATAGTGTTGTATGGCCTTGAAATAAAATAGAAAGGGACTACAAGGTTAATCTAGGATACCTTGCAGCTCTAAAAAATGGAGGAAAAAGATCCTTGGGACTGGAAGCATATTTGGAAGCTTTAATCACCCTTAAAAACTCAAGATTTCCTATAGCTTTTCCTAAAAAATAAAATAAAATCTTTGAGCTGGGACATATTGCAAAAAGAAGCTCACAGAGACCTGGGAGAGGAAAATTCTGTAAGCATCAATCAAATTTCTGTTCAATGCTATTTTACCAAAGAGGTATGTAGCACTACAAAATCCATCAATAGTGTAAAAGGGATATGGGATGAAGACACAGCCGAAGCATTAGAAATCTGGTTGGAAGATCAAGAGGTAAGATCAAAAGCACATCAACCTCTTCAGTGTTTCATTTTGTGGGTGGTATGGCTCACTAGGAATGAAAGCCAATTCCAAGGAGCAGATATATCACCATACAAGATCTTATGCAAACTCAAATGACCTATCTATTGTTCAAGAAACCGATAAAGGTGAAAAAAAATGATTAGTTGTAGATCCAAGAATATAAACATCAAGCATTTATGGAAATTTTGATGGCAGTCTCAAAATATACAAGTACATGTGGAGCAGGAGGTATACTTCACCTTCGTATTCCAACAAAATCATATTAGAGTGTGGTTTGGGCACTGGCACAAACAACTATCAAGAAGTCAAAGTTTTTGTCAATTTTGATAAAATTAGCCTTAGAAGGAGGACTGAGGGTTCCTTCCTCTGCTGTGATAGTGGTGGGTTCTTTTTCATTGGAGGGATGACTAGGTTTGAGGTAGACATTAAATATCTTAAGTAACAAACAGATGTGAGTTGTGAAGCTTTGTGTTTGGCACCTACAATTTTGTGGCAGCGTTGAAGGCTTTCTAGGGTGTGACATTACTGTTCCTGCTACTTAATTCCATGTCTGAGGGAGCAAGAAGATCATGATAGACAACTTGAATTTGTTTGTCATTAACAACATAGTGCAAACCTGTGCAAGCCAAGTGTAACAAATACTCTGTGGAAATGTTAATCAATGTAACAATGGTAAGAAGTTAATTAAATTATATTGTCTGTATTTCAAGTTTGCCCTCTGTTTAAATTTGCATTTGGTCTTATGCCCAAGGTGCAAAATTTGTTTATGGGTTAGAGGATTTTTATGAAGGGAAGAGACTCATAGTCTTTTTGAACTTAAATTATTTAGTTTGATTCTGATTTTCAATTCTGATCTGTAAGACAAGTTAGTAATCTCTTTTTATGTAGAAAACAAGAACTTAGTAGTAGGTGCCACAGTCACAGTGTTAGCCATAGCTACAACAACAACCACTGGAATCATTGTTGATATGACACCAAAGATCGAAAATACTATTTGTGAAACTATCTAGCTTTGTTGCAAACCATGTACTCTAATACTTTAGGATATGGTGAGTTGATGCATGGTTTTGTGGATATTGACTGGGTAGGAGATGCAGGTGGCAAGCTCTCATACTCTTGACGAAATGGAAGATGTTTGGCATCATACCGGACAATGCTAAATTTGTTGGTATCTTGTATGCTTACAACCATGTAGGCTTGGTGAGGACCAATTGGAAATACTTGCATTTCATGAGTCTGGATTATCACATGGAACCACAACTAACCACTATATGTGAATGATTGATCTTCTTCACCATTCTGGTCACCTGAATCATCTCTCTGAACACAGAATGGATCCCCTATGATATAGTTTCTATAGAGTGAGACATGGAACCCCTTAGGCTTGGTGAGGATCAATTGGAAATACTTGCATTTCATGAGTCTGGATTATCACATGGAACCACAACTGAACCACTATATGTGCATGATCGATCTTCTTCACCATTCTGGGCACCTGAATCATCTCTCTGAACACAGAATGGATCCCCTATGATATAGTTTCTATAGAGTGAGACATGGAACCCCTTCACAAAAACATGTTGAGGATTAAAGCCATGTCCAAGGAGTGGATTAAAGGACAAGACTTTGAGAACCAATAGCCCCTTGTAGAAGTGGAAGATAAACTAGACGTCATATATGATGAGATAAAAAAAGGTTATGTTCTTATGCAAGTCAAGCAAACTCTAGGGAGTCTAGAAGAGGATAGAAGAAAATTGCTAGCTTGGGATTATGCATTATGGAGACAAAAATAATAGGGCAGTGTGGTTGAAAGAAGGGGATGAAAACTATAATTTGTTTCCACAAGTATGCCCAAATGAGAACAGTACAAAACACTATTTGGTAGGTAGAAGACACCAATGGCCATGTTCATTTTGGCTTTAAATATATCGCTAAAGTGGATGTGGATCACTATAAGATAATCTACAGGAAGCCAAATAAGATCAATATTTTTGAAATTTTACAATCCATCTCTCTTTTCAACAGATTGCTCTTAGATGAGAAAAATGACTCACTCAATGTCCATGTGAGTGAAGAGGAGCTTACGAAGGTAATAAACTCCTTTCAAAGTGATAAATCCTTAGGCCTAAATGGCTGGACCATTGAGTTTTTTGAATGGTTCTTTGAGGAGATAGGGGAATACTTGTCACTAGTTATTGAAGAACCAAGATCCATGGGGAAGGTCTTTCGTTCTTTCAACTCCACCTTCATTGCCAACATCCCCAAGACTAATAGACCCCTTTCCTTTGACTCTTACAAGCCCATCTCATTATGCAGATGTGTTTACAAAACTGTGCCAAAGTCATATAGCCTAAATGCTTGAGCCAATCCTTTAAAGCTTCGTTTCTGATGAGCAGTTTGGTTTTCTGCCAGGAAGGCAGATTTTTGATATGGTAGGAATTGCCCAAGAGGTGTCCATACTATTAAATCAAAGAAGCCTACCTCCTCCATCATCAAGCTGAATCTCTCAAATGCATATTATAGAGTGGGTTAAATTTTTTTGAGATTGTAATTAATGCTTCGCATAGGATTCGATACCCACTTTGTCAATTGGATAGGTGATTGAATATCTACAATATCATATGTTTTCCTAACTCCTAATAAATGGGTCACCTTATTTTTTTCATCCACAAAGAGGATTGAGTCAAGGATGGTTGGTATTACTCTTACTCTTCTTATTAGTGGCAAAGGCTCTCAGTGAAATCTTGAAGAGTCTAAAGGAAGAAGGAAGATTAAAAGTAATTCAGATGACCAAAGAACTCACCATGAAGCATCTATTATTTGTATATGATGTTTTCCTGTTTGGTAATGGTTCTTCTAGGGAGGAAAAAATTATAGGAAATACTCTTCTTCAATACTGTATTTTTGAAGAAGAGTATTTTTCAATACTGTAATTTTGAAGAAGATCTACATGAATAAAAATCATTCTTTAAAAGTCAACCATGACCTTGCACTAGATTGATGATCCAACTTCTACTAGAATAAAGGATTTGTTGCCATTTCAAGTTAAAGACGTTGAAGAGACTACTAAGTACTTGGGTTTTCACTTAAAGGAAAATAATTACTTCTAGAAATACTGGCTATGGCTCTTTGAAAGGATTGAAAAAAGGATCAATTTTTGGTGTAACAAGTGGATATCCAAGGAAGAGTGACTCTTGTTAAAATCATTTTAGAGGTCATACATATTTATTAGATGGATTTTCCTTGCATACCCATAGACATACTAAAAAAGATAAGGAAAATGTGCTCTAGGTATTTTTGGGCAGGAACGAGAATCAATGGGGGCATACTTCCAGTTAAATGGAAAACACCATAAGCCTTAAAAGTAGTGAAGCTAGGGGTAGAAAGTTCTCTCCATTTTGCAATCCTTGGCTACAAAGGTAATGTGGAGAATGCCCTCCATTGAAGGTTTATGGCAGACTATGATGAAGTAGAAATATATTGAACCATCGAGCCTGGAGGACTAGATAAGATGCACTAGAAAATCAATTTATGGAGGATTTGTAGTACGGAAGGAGGTAGTGGAAGACTTCCCCATCATTGGTTATCACCTTGGCGTAGCTAATTAGAAATGGACAGACTGTCCACATTGGGACTGATTCATGGATAGGAGGCCTCCGTATGACAAGGCTCTCACAACCTTTGATTGCCTTACATTCTAAAAATTGGTTTTATTTGGAAGAGTTTTATGACAAGAACTGTGATGGTAGGTAGACAACGGGATGGAAGAATGTAGCCCATGTAGGGCTCAACAAGGACTTGGCACTAGAGTGGAACCAATATGTCTCTACCCTCCAATTGGCTTCAATAAGATTATGAGATAAAACAAACAGTCATAACAATCTTGTATGGGTGGTATCTTGCAGCTCTAAAAATGGAGAAAAAAGATCCTTGGGACTGGCAACATATTTGGAAGCTTTAATCACCCTTAAAAACTCATGATTTCGTATGGCTTTTCCTAAAAAATAAAATAAAATCTTTGATTTGGGACATATTGCAAAAAGAAGCTTGCACTGTCCTGGGAGATGCTCGTTTTGTATGGAAAATTCTGTAAGCATCAATCAGATTTCCAATCAATGTTATTTACCAAAGAGGTGTGTAGCGCTATAAAATCCATCAATAGTGGAAAAGAGATATGGGATGAAGACACGGTAGAAGCATTAGAAATTTGGTTGGAAGATCAAGAGGTAATATCAGAAGCACATCAACCTCTTCCAAGGAGCAGATATATCACTAGGAATGAAGGCCCATTCCAAGGAGCAGATATATCACCATACAAGATCTTTTGCAAACTCAAATGACCTATCTACTGTTCAGGAAATCAATAAAGGAGAAAAATAATTGATTAGTTGTAGATCCAAGAATATAAACACCAAGCATTTTTGGTAATTGTGATGGGGTCCTCAAAATATCCAAGTACACATGGAGTAGGATATTATACTTCACCTTTAGATTCCCACAAAATCATGTTAAAGTGTGGTTTGGGAAGTGGCACAAACAACTATCAAGAAGTCAATGTTTTGGTAGATTTTGATGAAATTAGCCTGAGAAGGACTGAGGGTCGTCGATATTTATGGAGACTCTTTACTAGTAGTGGAATGGCTAAGGGGAATCAGAAGGCAAATAAGTATAGTATCTATTTGGTAGTTTTCAACATGCAAAAGACCTCAAATTAAGCTTCTCTGAAATCTACAGTCATCACATCTATCAGAAGTACAACCATGAGGCATACTTTTATCCAAACAAGCTTGTAGAAAAGATCCAAGCTTCTTAGGTTCAAATATTCTCATCAAGGTGACCTTTAATTATTTCAAATCTTCTATGGAACTAAGTGCTTTAGTCTGAATACTAGTTTAGACATTGTTCCTCCATTTCTTAGATTAGTTGGGCTAAAACTATAATTTTGTTTAGATGCATGCTATTAAGATCATTTAGACTCAAGCTACCTATGGAATTTGTTTATGGATGTTTTTTCTGTGTGCTTTTGGGATCCATGTTGTAATATATTTTATGTCATTGATGATAAAGGCATTCAACCTTCTAAAATTGGTCTCATTCGGCCCAGTATTCTCCAAATGGGCTAGAAATTTGAATTTGGAATTGGACTATCATGATCTCTACTATTCTACTAGTGTTTTCCTGCTTGGTAGCTCTAGAACATGGTAAGGAGATCCGCAGTTACAACATTAGAAGCAGATTAGGGTTTAAACATAGTTACCAACTTAATGAGAACTCTCCAGAGTTCTCATTTTTGGGGGGTCCAATTTTTTACCTCGTTTTTAAAAATGGTGCTACCGGTAGCACCCCCTCTCCGTTTTTAGATGATTTTTTATATTTTCAATTTTTCGATCCCCATTGTTTCCACATTATTTTTTTAAATGCTCATTTTTCATCTATTTTCAATTTTTTCTAAATATATGTATACTTTGTTTTTATTCAACTCCGTTTTTAGTCTTTTTTTCATGCTTCTTTCAATCTTAAAAATGTTTTTTACCATTTACTTTTTTGAAGTTACGATTTTTCATAGAATTTTGTCTCCTTAATTAATTTATTGTTCCATACTTTTTAAATATGTGAAAAACATCATTTTTAACACATTGTTTACCTTTACTTCAATAAATAAAAAAACATTGTAGTTAAATAACACTAATTTTAAATACTTATAAAAAAAATACACATTTTATAGCCATATATCATAAAAAACCTATACATTTTGGTACATATTCCTTAAAATAACATGTCAAATAA